>JAPEIP010002004.1:0-26781 GCA_026120095.1 Capsicum chinense | reverse complement strand
CATAATAAGAGAAAAATCCATACTTTAGTTGAAAAGAAACTTTTTAGGCTCCATGGGCGAAACTGACCCATGGATGAACATCCCACATACCTTAAAAGCTATAATCCTAAAGATTGCTTGAACTAGAAGCTTCAACGCTTGATTTTTTGAGAATGAAGATTGGGTTTGTTCTTGGGAAAGAAGGAGGGTTTCTTAAGAGAAATTTGGGGTGAAGAGGGTAAATAATGCCTTTTTAGAAGTTCCAAATCGTGTTAAGGATGAAGTAGGATGAGAGAAATGACTCAAATGCCACTTGGGCACTTAAAACATAACACTGAGCAGGACAAAGCCACTCATCACACCTCTCTCTCTATGAGAGAGAGCAACATGCCACATAACTTACTCCAGGGGAGAAATCCACGCATTGTGAAGCATCTCACCTTAATTGATGAAATTGATGAGAACACTTGATTATGGATTCCTATTGTTCTTTTGAAGATGAATTCTTGAAGTTCTTGAATTGGTAATCCTTAATCTTGAGTTATTTTAAAAAAAAAATGGAGAAAATTTGATTTCTTGGGGAGTAAGTTTTGAGCTCTAGGGTTTTCTTTGAGAAAGAATTGATGATAATGGGTATAATAGGCTAAGAATATGTTTAATCTTGTGTCACTTATGATTTGGGGATTGGGAATTGACAAAACTACCCCTTTTAAAATTGACTTTGGAACTGGAAAAGAAAGAAAATTCCTGATTTTACCACCCACTACGATGTGCCACTATCGCGGTGGCTTGCTGGAAATTGACAAATGGGAACTGGAAAATGAACACGATACGGAGCTATCACGGTAAGCCACTAAAATGCCATTTGGGCAATCACCGCGACGTGCCACCATCGCGGTGATCTACTAAAAATTATAAATTGGGAAATGGGACTTCAACGCGATGCGGCCCAATCACAGAGGTCCACTGGAAATTGACAATTGGGAAATGGGACTTTGACATGATATGGGGCAATGGCTGAGGTCCACTAGAAATTGACAATTGGGAAATTGGACTTCAACGCAATGCGATGCTTATCGAAATGCCATACTATTTTACTAAAAATACCATAACTTATCAACCGAGTATCAGATTTAGGAGAAATTGGTATCATCGGAAAGCTAATTTAATTTTCTACATACTGGAGGTTCTAGAAATGGAAAATTCTATATGTATCAAAGGTTATCCATTTTTGAATCTAACCCTTGACATTCTAGGAGCTAAATTGAGCTAGGAAAAAATATAGGGTATTGGATTATCTCCCCCTATGAACATTCATCCTCGAATGTGGCTGGTTAAACTAAAAATACTGAGGAATGTAAGACTATATGATGACATGCATGACTGAAACAAACTGCATGACTAAATTGAGAATATACTGAGCGACAGAGCTAATCTGTGAGTGCATGAATTTACATGAGGACAACTATATAGCTGGGTCTCAAACTGGAAAAAAGATGAATTAAGGAAGATTGTTACATTCGGCTGAATCTTGAGTTCATGAAGAAGAGATGAGGATAATTGGTATGCATATCTTCTTCTTCTTTTTCCCAAGTAGTGCCCTCAACAGACTAATTTTGCCACAGAACTTTGACCAAAGGAACTTCTTTGTTCCTTAGTCTACAAATCTAATGATCAAGAATATCTACTGGAAATTTATCATATAAGAGGCTATTCTGAATATATATACTTTCTAGAGGGACTACAATAGCTGAATCGTCCATGCACTTTTTTCAATAAGGACACATGAAACACTGGATGAACTAAGGACAAATCTATCGGTAGCTCAAGATCATACGTACCTTTCCCACACAACTCAAAAATCCGGTAGGGACCTATGTATCAGGGACTAAGCTTCCCTTTTTTGCAAAATCTCTTTACCCCCTTCATGGGTGAAACTTCCAAATAAACAAGATCATCAACCTTAAACTTAAGATACCTCCTTCTTACATCTGTATAAGATTTTTGACAACTCTGAGCTACTTTTAACCTCTCTCGAATCAATTGAACACTCTCTATGGCTTCAAACGCCATATTTGGTCAAATTAAAGCATCCTCACCCACTTCGAACCAACCGACTGGTGAATACTAGTATGGTAACTATTATTGTTAGCAAACTCAATAAATGACAAATGCTCATCCCAACTACCTTTGAAATCAAGAACACATGCCCTCAACATATCCTCTAGAGTCTAAATGGTCCTAGAGCATAGGCTATAACTTTACCTCTCAGCATCAATACACAATCTAGACCGATTGTAGAGTCATCACAATACACAACTAAACCATCTGTACCATCAGGTAATGCTAAAACTGGGGCTGAAGTGAGTCGAGTCTTCAACTCCTGAAAACTCTTCTCACGAGTAATCTAACCACTGGAACTTAACTTTGTTATGAGTTAATCTAGATATAGGACACGTAATAGGTGAGAAACCCTCAAAAAAACATCTGTAATAGCCAACTAAACCCAGGAAATTTCTAATGTCTAACAGAGAAATAGGTCTAGGCTAGTTTCTTACTGCCTCTATCTTTTGGGCATCAACTCTAACACCATCACTGGAAACAATATAACCAAGGAAAGCTATTGATCTTAGCCAAAATTCATATTTGCTGAATTTGGCGAACAACTGGTGATCTCTAAGAGTTTACAACACAATTCTAAGGTGGTTTGCATGATCATCCTCACTATGAGGATAGACAAGAATATCATCAATAAAGACTATGAAAAATATGTTCAAATATTATTTGAACACTCGGCTCATCAAGTCCATGAAGGCTGCGGGAGGCATTAGTTAGTCCGAAAGACATGACTTGAAACTCAAAATAACCATAATAGGTTCTGAAAGCTGTCTTTAGAATATCACATTCCCTAACTTTAAGCTGATAATAGCCTAATCTAAGGTTTATCTTGAAGAATTAACTAGCACCTTGAAGCTGGTTGAATAAGTCATCGATTCTAGGAAGAGGATATTTATTTTTGACTATGACTTTATTTAGCTGATGATTGTCAATGCACATTAGCAAAGAACCATTTTTCTTTTGCACGAATAGGACAGGACCGCCCCATAGAGAAACACTGGGCCTTATGAAACCTTTATCTGAAAGATCTTTAAGTTGCTTTTTTAACTCCTTAAGCTCAGTTGGAGCTATACAATAAGGAGGAATAGAGACAGGCTGAGTATCTCGAAGAAGGTCAATACCGAGTTCTATTTCCTTATCGGGAGGTACCTCTGACAAATCTTTGGGAAAAACATCAAGAAACTCATTGACTACACTGACTGATTGAACTATATGAGTCTCAAACTCAGTGTTTTTGACTCAAACTAGATGATAGATACACCCTTTGGAAATTAACTTTTTGGCTTTAAGATAATATATGAAATGACTTTTGGGAGACACTGAATTTCCTCCCTACTCAAAGATTGGCTTATCTATAAACTGAAACTTCACCACTCGGGTTCGACAATCTATGGACGCATAAAAAGAATAGAGCCAGTCTATACAAAGAATGAGGTTAAACTCAACCATATCTAACTCTATTAGATCTGCTAACATAATTTTATGAAGGACAGTGATAGGATGCTTTCTATAGATCTGTTCAGCAATAACTAATTCACCCACTTCGGTAGAAACTAAGATGGGCTTAGGGATCTTTTCAGGAGATATTTCAAAATTCACTACAACTAATAGGGTCACATAAGAGAAATTCAACCCAAGGTATAACAATACATAAAAATCTAGATGAAAGACATGAAGCATACCAGTAACAACATCTAGTGAATCCTCCTTCTTTTGATAGGATGGTAAAGAACAAAAATAATTTTGGCACTGAACACCACTGATATCGAATGATGCGCCCTGACGAGGGATTAGGCAACGTAGAGAAGCTGGTGTACTAGTAGCCTAAGTCTGTGGACGAACATCCCTGTTTCCCTACTTAGCATATGAGCACTCTTTGATTCTATGTCCCAACTTACCACAACCATAACAACCTTTCTGTCCCAACAAACTCTCACCAGGATAATTCTTACCACACTAAGCACATGAAGGATAACTGGGCTTTCCACTCACACTATTCTAAGATATGGACATATAAGTCTTACCCCACTATTTCTATGTAGCTCTAGGAGTGGGAGCACTGGCTAGAGATAGTGCTGACATATATGAACGATTCTAAAATTGGAAACAATTTCCCCCTCCATACTTTGTCTGGCCATTCTCAAACTACCCTATTCTAGCCTTCTTATTTCCTCTCTCTAACCTTTAAATTTTCCACCTCAATCTGATGGGCATGAATAATCAACCTAGCAAGATCTATGTCCCCAATAAGAGTGCCAGTCCTACACTCCTTCACTACCAAACCAGATACTCCAGTAACAAACTTACTCATACTTGCCCTAGGATCAGCCATCATATTAGAGGCATACTTAGACAACTGTTTAAACTTAAGGTAGTACTCCTTCATTGTCCTTGAACCCTAACTCAGGTTTATAAACTCCTCCATCTTAGTTTCTCCTATTTCACAAGGAAAGAACCTACCTAGAAATGTTTTCTAAAATACTTGCCAACTCCTAGAAATTGCATTCTCGCCTATACTATTCTTCCACCTAAAAACCTAATTATACACTACATCCTTTAATCTATAGGATGCCAACTCTACACTTTTCTCTTCAGAAACATACATAATTTGGGTGATCTTTTTCACTTCATCTAAATAAAGCTGTAGGTCCTCACCTGCTTTTGACCTAAAGAACTCTGGCAAATTCATTCTCATGAAGTATCGGTTTTTGGCTGTTGCTAAATCACCATTCTGATAAAGTGGGACTACCACTTCATGGTTTCCCTGAACATTGGCACTCACATCTTAGGCCAGCGCCTGTAAAGCAGCCCGAAATTCAGCATGGGATACATTCTCATTTAGAGAGTCAGCAGGCTAGAGTGGCTGGTTATCATTTCTACGGGCATTAGCTCAATGAGAAAGCATATTCAACTGTCACGTAAGAGCACGAGTTAAAAGAAGATAGAAATGCTGTAAGGATGATAGATCATGAAAGAAAGAGATGATTTCCTAAGAACGTCCCATAGCCACTTGCTCATAAATGTGGCGCGCTTCATACCCATGATCAAGACTCTATGTAACACCGCTTATCTGACTCCCTAGGACTCTTATAAACCTTAGTATCTGATACAAAGTTCGTAACGCCCAAAAAATGGGTCCCGAGAAGTGATATGGTGCTTAAGACTATGAGTAGCCTTAGGCTAACCCTTTCTATCTTCTACTAAGTCTGAATTTCATAATAGAGGAAATATAGATATAATATCAAAACTAGAATGCAGAAATCTGTCTGAGCTAACTAAGAATGTCTAAATATAATCTTTGAAAATACTAGACTCAATAGTCTAAACAATCAATACTGAATAATCTAAATCATATCAAGCATCCTGACAGTTCTCTATTGTCTTTCTGTAAAACAATATCTGAGTAAAGTTGTGAGCCTTTACACTTAGTTTCTAAAAGCTTTTCTGTTAAGATTATTCTATTCTGTAGATATTTTAATAGTAGGGAAATACTTTTAAAAACTATTTTGAAAGTCTTTACTATTAGGATTACTCTTTTCTGCAGGGGGGTTTTTCTAACCGACATAAATCATATGATCTATCATGGAGTCCAAGGTCTAGTTGCCTTATGGGAAAACCTCATGTTGGGGAGAGGTGTTATACTCTTGCCAAGGAGTATAACCTAATCTAAGTGATCACATCTATATATGTCATCCATATAGTGATGTGAATAATCTAATAATCTGAACCTACGTTGGCTCGTAGTTCTGGGGCATGAGAACATACCCAACTCGGTGCTAAATACTACTCCCTTTAATCTGTATGCTCATTCTATTTTAAATCCACTTTAAAAATATAGTATAATGGTTTACTGCGAAAACCAACTGTATAATTACTAAGTTAGACTGTAATCTGAAACAGTAAAGTGGATTTCATAATCTAAGCTGAGATCAAAAGATCAAATCTTTATCAAAAATCTGAAAATAATCTAGCAAAAGGGTGTTTATAGAACAATTAATCTTGAAATAGAAATATCCAATTAGGGCCTAATGACCCATGCACCAAATTCATGTTAAAACATCATAATGTTCATGCTTGATAATGTAAATATTTATAATTCAACTCAAAATCTGAAATTTACTGCAATACGTATGGAAATACGAAAATACACATATAACTCAACTTCTAAATCACTTGAAATCTCATAATCTTGCAAATAATAATAATAGGTATGAACCCTAATTTGAAACTCATGTATATTCATACAAAATCATGTAAATTTATAATTAAAGACTAGTTTTGGGCACAAGGATGAAAGAATATCCTTGTTCATAACCCCACATACCTTAATTTATGAAATTGATGAGAACACTTGATTTCAGATTCCTATTGTGCTTTTGAAGATGAATTCTTGTTCTTGAATTGGCAATCTTTAATCTTGAGTTATCTTGGAAGAAGAATGGAGGAAATTTGATTTCTTGAGTTGTGTTACTAACGATTTGGGGCTTAGGAATTGACCAAACTACCCCTTTTAAAATCGACTTCGAAACTGGAAAAGAAAGAAAATTCCCAAGTTTACCACCCACCGCAACGCACCACTATCGCGGTGGCTTACTGGAAATTGACAAATGGGGACTGAAACTTCAACGCGATGCAGTGCTTGTCGAAATGCCATACTATTTTACTAAAAATTTCATAACTTCTCAACCGAGTATCGAATATAGGCAAAATTGGTATCGTTGGAAAGCTAATTCAATTTTCTACACAATGGAGAGTCTAGAATTGAAAAATTCTATATGTATCAAAGGTTATTCATTTTTGAAGCTAACCCTTGATATTCTAGGAGCTAAATTGAGCTAGAAAAAAGTACGGGGTATTACAATATACAATCCACTCTATACCTTCTGGAGGGAGTGAACTATCCAAACATACTAAAAAACATCCCAAGGCTGAAAACCACACCAGAAATGGGAAAAGCTCTAGCACCTCAGAAAAATGCAACTTAATCCGAGAACTAATCAATCCTATACTCCATCTAGGCAAAGAAATAGCCACAAGTACATATCACCAATGAGAAACACTCAACTAAGCCTCACTAGGCTGAGCATACTCTGAAATGGGGATTTTTCAAATCCACCCAAGAACCACATCATCGAAGATGAAATACACCAATTCTCGAAACCAAGGTCAAAGTTACAACTACAACCAGAAAATCAATTCGAGATAAAGACTTTATAATTGCTAACTTAAGAAGCAATCATAGGAATTACCGCTTGCCTTTAACTTTCCAACTCTACTAGATAAAACCCTATCACAACAAAAAAGAATATCCACTCTCCATACTATCAACAGGGTAAAACATCCCAAGGGAACAAACCCAACATAATTATGAGATGAATCCACGACTTCTTAACACCAATATCAATCGCTATCAGGGAAATAAATAGCCACAAATGAAGAACATACCTCAAACTGGTAAATCTCACAAATGGGCTATACTGGAAGGGATCGCTAAAACAAAATCCTTCGTAACACAGAAGGCAAGTCTAAGGATCTCAAACTCAAAAATAGGCAACATAACTAAATTGTTGACTCAAAAACCACAAAGAACTATGGAAAGTCAACTTACCTTTGATACCACAACACATGCCCAAATAAATCTAATATAGATAACCAAGAGGGAACATAGTCAATCTCACCGTTCTAGTGCAAAGAAATAATCAAATCAGGTTTTATCTACTCAAGACACCAAATAATATCATAAGAAAATAAAAGTTTGACTAGATAACAGTAGTCTAATCAACTACCCAGTGAGGATCGAATTCATCATGTAACAACATTAAGTAATATCAATAATCTCACACAGTGGTAGCAATAGCAACAACAATATCAATATCAACACACTGAATATGTGGTACCAAAATGAACATCCATATCATATACCACTCAAGGGCTATAGTAGGGCTAATGTGCCAAGATAAATAAGACTTCAACCCAAAAATCACACCCATAGGGAAAAACATCAACATAGATCAACTCCATCCACTACTAAAAGAAATAAACCACGGAGTAGTAACATAAATCATGAATCCAATAATAAGGCACATAATGACTAATATAAATTCATCAAGCCATACAATCATCAATGGGTATGAAAACCCCAATACATATAATAAGCGATTAAGGCAGGAAATAAAAGCACACTAATCATGGAGGCATATGCAATCACATGCCTGATGAGCATAGGGAAAATACATCTTAACGGGTCTAATTAAGACCGACTGACTAAATTATCAACTGAGGGACCAAGCGCACTATCTCTAACTAAAGATGTCCCAACATCATGAGTTGCTATAAATAAGCTGAATGACCTTAAATGTCATGTCAGAGACATTCCCTAGACTAGTAGACGGTCTCTTTGTAGTCGAAGAAAACTTTTGAAGCACCAACATGGTGAGACAAAAACTAAGCCTAAATGGCTGGACAACTGATGCTGAGAGAAATCCGCAAAATTATGTCCATACATCTGAAATCACATTCTTTCTCAGGAACCCTAGGCTGGCAAGAAAAATACATGCTAACTCTAATTGATCATCTATCTCATACTTGGGGCATACTCTTAACTAGTGTCTCATCATTACATAACCCAACCAAGATCTTGGATTACTTTGAGACACTTCCCCTCAATATCTGAAATGGTCATCATGGCTCAAAGAACCGTACCACACTTTGTATGTCTATGGGGAACACTGCCCACCATGATCATCATGACAAGTCTGAGAGCTACCTATAGTATAGAATACTATTTAAGTAGAGATGACAATCTTTAGGTTAAGATGAACTCTACCAGAAGAATCCTCACTCTCAGATAAAATACCAATAGCATTATACTGATGGCATGCCTCTTGTTGCTATTTCCATATGTCTCAATACTTGTGTTCTCTATGTTCTTCTTATAATCAACATCCTGATTGAAGGAAGAATCAACTACTGTACAGTGCTTTGATGTCAAATAGAGTGGCAATACTAACCCTCTAACACCTCTATGCACCAATGTCCGGCTCAAAAAAATATCACATAGGAAAATGCATGGACCACACAAGAAATCCAGTCTCGTACTAAGAACCCTGATGAACACCAATAGACCCAAATTCTTTTTTTCTCCCGCTGAAGATCTTTGATGTCCATCTGTGACTCTCTAGTCTGATGCTATGCTGAAACTCCTGAAATACATGTTGAAGTCTCATCTACATCTATGAATAATGTCGCATCATCCTTCGGGGATACAATAGAGTCAAAGAAAGTGTTTAAGTTTTATAGCAATGCGAACACACAATAAGGCGTCAAGAAGTGAATTTCCTAAAATGTCACTGTAGCCTCCCAAAGATAGGTTACGGACGTCTCCACATCGATCCGTAAGACTCTACTAACACTTAGCTCTTGTACTAATACATAGGTGATACCTACGCTCTGATATAAATTTATCACGACCCAACCACTCGGTCATGATGGAGACTACCATAACCCACTAGAATGTAAGCCAACCCGCAGTTCAGAACGGCTAGTAACAGACTACTTAATAATATAAGGAAATAGTGCAAAATATATGAAATAAAGATCAATACATAGAAGAATCCCAAAACCTGATACCCCAGTGGTATCAGTAAAAGAGCTTCTAAACATAATAAGAATACAAAAGTGACATCAAAGAGAAATGCACTGATATAAATTATCTCTGGATTAAACTTAGATACTAGTCTAATACATAGGAGAGAGATAAGTAATAATCCAAATGTCAGGAGCTCAATCTAATTCTTAGAACCAAGGCTGCTCCACATGATGCACACATCAATGATGATAACCCATACTATAATCTGTAGGCTGCAGAAGTATAGATGAGTATCAAATGAATGGTACTCAGTAGGCATCTTCCAACTGAGCTCCAAAGATACAGTAGATATGCACAACATATAAACAAAATAAAATCTACACCCAAGAGTACAGAAATCATATAACATGTCAATGAGAATAATAAGGGTTAACTAACCTATTCATGTCCAAAAGTCCAACATAACAAGACTAAGGAAGTTTAAGGTGAACTATCCTATTCCAGCTGTATTTAACCTATGAAAATACTATAATGTATATCCTTGGCCAATTTACAAATAAAGGGAGAAAGAAAGATATATAGTAATATACAAGGTGAAGAAACAACTATACAATATAAACAATAAAGGAAGGGATATACAATAGTACCATAGCTTTAAATAGCTAGATATATATACAAATATATACATATAAACCTGAGGTCATCTCAATGAATCATCATATCTTCATTCTAAGACCTCATTATAATACTATCAGAATTTAAATTCTATTATACTCAGGGTTTCTAAGAAATATGGCTAAACATGAATAACCCTGCATAGTAATGCGATCATAAGATAGAAGAGGTCGAAGACATACCTCAATCCCTATATCACATCCGTGACTGATCTGTCAGGCTATCCATAATAATGATCATAACGGTGATAATAACAATAACAATAACAATAACATCATAAATAACTAGCTACTTCAAACAACCAAATACCTAGCTGAGCCTGTGCATACCCCAACACCCCAGAGTTGGAAGGTTCAATCAACATATAATAACATAACATATATTCTTCACCCATATCTATGCAACTGCTCCAGACCAGCTGATAAATATAGGTGCATTCTAGTGATACGCAATACACATGTAGGAATAAATGCAAAGTATACAATTAATATTACAACTCATCATATCTGTCCTTATTAGGACCATCATCATCGTCATCAACCTTCGGCCTTGCTGAACATCAACATATCATCAATATATCCTCTAAACCTATCAGTTATCGGCATTATACAATAGTATTCTTTGACCTTGTCGGGTATCAACATCTTTACAACAGTGTCCTCCGGCCTTGTCGGGCATCAATATTATCATAATAGTATCCTCCATCCTTACCAGTTATAAATATTATCATAGCAATATCCTCTGGCCTTGTTGGGTATCAATATCATCACAACAATCACTACCAAATAACATACACTAAAAATACTAGTTAACATAGTCTTATCACCATAGAATATCTATCTTGCTAATATTTCCCAACTATACATTATTTGTTAACCAATGGTTATTATAAAGAAACCAATAGTTCACTAATTGTCACGCGACTTCTAGTTATTAGCCTAAACATTATCCATATTCATGGGATAGACACTAACCACTATTTACTAAATAGTTAACATCTAACATCTAGTCAAGATTCATCTCTAGAGCAAATTGCCATTTATACACCATTCATCATTATCAACTAATCATCCTATACCCGTTAATCACTATTTGACAAAACATTACTACTTGTCACCTAACTATGTTTTATTAACTGGCACCATTCATTAACTAACCATCATTTACCATAAATCCTTGATTAACTATTCATTTATTAACCATTTATCAACTATTAATCATTATTAACTAGTCACCTCTTATTACCAACATCTCTTATTATCTGGCCTCATTAATGCAGAACTCCTCGACTATCGACTAATCGATGTCATGATCTTAGAGATCAATATAAACTAGTCTTCATCTATGCTAGACCCTACCTCACTATAAATCATGCATTAACCATCGCTAGCAACCACATATTTATACTAAGCAATATTCATTAAGTAATACTTAGATAAACTAGCCACCAAGTGTTATAGTCAGCTAACGGACAACTAGCTACCTCATAGCTTAACCGTTAATTAGGCAGAGCAATCATAAGATCATACTTCATAGAAATTACATAAGTTACCGATATAATAATAATGAATGTAATAAATCTATGCATGCCATCACCAGTATCAAATCAATAAAGTTGTAAGCAACATACTACATCTTCCTCCATACCATACTGGGGAGATGCGTAAACAAACATATATATATGAATCCATAAACTGTAATCGTATCCTTTACAATGACAAGTACTTCTCGGATATCCTATGATTACAATGACATAGGCCCTTGGGCCAATGACATACCCAAAATAATTGCAACATCATAATCACGGTCATAGGCCTATATACATATCTAGAACTCATATCGATAATCATATTTATAAGCCATAGCATATCTCCAACCATCTTACACATAGAAGGTATCTCACATATAGGAGGCATAATATCAATAAGCATGTAATCATTCTCTCACATAAGAGGCATCTCACATCTAGGAGGCATAATATAGATACACATGTAATTACCTATAGGATATCTTATATCAAAAGGTCAAACATCATAAGTATGAGGAATATCACCTCTCTAAGCCAATTACCATATCTAAATGGAACCTCATCTTTATATGTCCAACAATTATGACTAAAGGAAATAACAACTCTATAGGTCAATTATCAAGTCTAAGATTAAATAACATTTCTATAGGCCAATCAACAAGTCTAAGAGGAAATAGCATCTCTATAGGCCAATCATCAAGTCTAAGAAAAAATAGCATCTCTATATGCCACATAACATATCTAAGAGGAATATCATATCTAAATACCCAATATCATTTCCACAAGAAGTATCATAACTACATAACTATAACTTAAAACCGACAATTCTAAAATATCAATACAAGTTACCAAGTCACAAAGTAACCTTATTATAAGGTTTACTAGCCTCATCTATATCTAACATCCATAACTAAGTCCACAAGGCTTAATATAAGTTTAGGTCTAAGTGGGCCTGGTAATCCCATTTCTAATCCCCAATTTTCATAATTAGGCACACCATGCCCCTTACTAGGCTAAGGTATCTAGTCCAACTTCTAGATGTCAAATAAGCCACATTCAAATCTAAGATAGCAACTTTGACTAGAAACAAGGGTACTCTTGTTAACTCTATCCAACTTACAGTTTCAAGCCTACCACACTAGCCCAATAAGGTCAAATATACAAAACATGCTTCAAATGCTAAAACCACATCCCAAACATAAGTTTACATCATAAAAATGATATAGCTATCTAAACTAGAGAGAGAAAGCAATAGGATTAAAAAGAGGGATAAACATGCCATTTGATGGGTCCCAATCCCTCATCTAAAATCCAAATATCAACAGTCGAGGTCAATCTATACTATTTATAATCAAGCCTAACATCCATATCCATACGCAATATATATCACACATCATCTATGGAGAAAAGAAGATAAAAGCTTACCGTAAGGCCAAATTGCAAAACCTCACTTCATGAACCACATGTTCGTCTTCTCTTTAAAATCCTCAAAATGCCATCACACTATCAAAACCATAATCTACTCATTAATACGAGTCTAATGACAGCTATATTGCACTATTATTCCTCGAGTCCAAAAATGACACCAAAACCCTAAGTTGGTCCCATATATGGAAAATGAGTTTTCGAGGCCAACCAATGTTCACACATGAATAAGGAATCACAACCCTCAAGAAATGGGTGAAAATTAAGCATACTTTGGGCTAAAATCAAACCCTAAGCTAAATTGGGGTTTTGGGTCCAAACTAGGAAATTCAAGCATGAATTCATGGGATTCTTACCTTAAATTTGAAGATAATCGCGATAAAAGATGATAGTCTAGCTCCTAAGTCACCCGCCATGACCAATTTTGAGTTATTACACTTATTTTGTAGTTTATAGGTAGAAATAATGAAGGGGAAATGTCCCAAATGTGTCTTGGGGTCTTTATATAGCCCCTACAGTTAAGGAGATTTTGCTATCACATTTCTGCAGGTCGTGATCGCAGTTGCACTAGATGACTGCAAAATCAAAATTAAGTTTTTGACCTTTGAAACTCATCTAGAATCAAAAGAACATGATTCAATTGTGAATTTTGATTCTAAACCACATTCCAAATCCATTGGAATCATCAAAACTTTCATCCGAGATCGTTTAGGCAAAAAGTGTGGGCCACACATATAGTTTTATTATTTTTCATAAAATCCGCTCAATAGCCCAAACTGAGTTGGCGAGATTTGGGACCTGAACCAAGGATCCTATGATACAAGATCAACCAACAAAGTCACAAAACAACTAAAAAAATGTCACAAACAGTCCACTAAAACTAGGTACAAACGGCAACAAGAACACAAACACACTATTTGAAATAGATAAATGGATATATAGTTAGATAAATAAAGATGTTAATCCTAAGAACCCTAAGATATATCAAATCTAAGGACCCTTAATGCCTACACAAGACATTCACCTAACTCCTACGAAGACACAGGAGGGACTTTACCTCCTCTAGCAAGACCGTCTCAAGTCAAAACACAACTCAAGTAATTCCACACTTATAAGAATCAAAAGAAAAGGGCTTCATGGCATTGCCAAGTACATTATGTAAGCACAAATAATGAGACAATGAGACTAAGATCGTACAATGGGTATTACACTATTTGAGATGGAATACTTTAAAAACTAAGATCATTGACTAAACACTTATGAACTGAATCATGAATAAATCTATGAATTGTAGATATGATGCATGGGCTGAACTAAATTACCTCATAGAATAGCCATACTCATGAAACTTCATATAGTAAGACTATGTGGAAAGATGGAAAACCATAGGAACTTGTTCGTCTGACTGTTAAACTAAATTGCTGGCTCTATGGAATGAATCATATTGAGAGCTCATACTCAATTAAAGTATTTCTTTAACACTTTATAAGAAGTTCTAATAACATTAGGGAGAAAAGAATTATTTGGCATGATCTGAGTGAGACATTTGAATAAGGAATCAAAACATGGCTATAAATCTGTAACATGGAACATAGGCCTATGAAACATAATCTAGGATAGAACTACTAAGCCATAGGCAATGCAACTGCTAACTTTTAAGCTTAGCCAAACTTCTTAAATACTCTCTTAACTATACTTTTCCCCTTAAATACCATGCTTATTTGATTCAACATATAATTCTCACATGGGCACTGATAACTCTATATATACTAAAGTCTGATCTGAACTAAATTCTTTCACTATGTTGAAGCCTACTCAAAGCAATAAGTACAACATGCAACACCGAAATACCTGTCTAAACCATGAATTCAATACCCCATGTGCTTTCATAGCTCTCCTCTTAAGAATAATTCTTCTTACCACTTCAACAACTAAACTCAAATAATTCTTCTTACCACTTCAACAACTAAACTCAACCTCTTACTAGGAATTTACTAGCATACAACGCACCTATCCACTTATATACAAACATGACATTCAAGCCTATCATTATAACCACATACTAACTTCTAGGCAAACACCCATAAGAGCATATTTCTTATATTCTCTAAATCTCTATCAGTAACAACTCTCTTGCACTATTATTAAGAAGACATACACGAAATCTCAACTAACCATGATGTATACCAATATCTTGGCCTTAATCTTACTTCACACTTATAGCTTAAGATAAAACACTCATACAACAATCTTTCCTTAACAAGAATATTTACTCTCTCCCTCTAAATAATCTTTCATCACCACTATTATCTCCCCCTTAGATTAAAGCCATCCTTCTAACTTATGGATTTATTTCATATCCCTAGGACTGAGCCATAATTTCTTCACTCTAATATTCTATAGTGAAATTCTCACACACACAAATCAATTATATTTAAAACATACTAACTTCATTCTTTGTCAATTCCCTTCACATATACCATCCTTAACTTTCTCTATCTTCAATAATCATCGCCATAGACTTACACTCTCCCCCACAAACATACCTGCCTCATTAAACACATAATTCATGTCATATTTCTAAACTTATATTTTTCCCTAAACCATGAGAACCAAAATCATACCAAATGACACAACATTACCTTTCCATAACTACTTAACTTAGCTATTAAGAATACCATATACTATATAACTAGCTTTTTTCCCATTTAGCAACTCAAGGGAACAAATAACCACAAAATATTTAATGATCTTAGAAAATAATGCAACACCCATATCACTTTGGGTACATATCTAAATCTTACCTACAACATCAAACTTAATTTCAAATCAATAAACTTAAATTATTGCATGCACTATTTCAAGCCTACTGGCTTACCTCCATATAAGTAGCATTGCTGACCAAGCAATTATTATTTTGACCTTGATGATCATCCACTATTCAAACTTACTATCTAGTGTTAGGCATGATTAACAATATAGCCTCACATACTATTCTCGGTTGAAAACGATAAAATAAAACACCAACAAACACTAGTCCATCAGAACTTCATAACAACAATAATTGATTATAATCATATGGTATATTTGATGAAAATTTGATAGCACATACTCCTTCTACCCATTACTACTTTTTACCCATCTATACACGTAAATTACTTTCATAGCTCTATAAGTTTCAACTAAACTCGCAACCTTATAGGAAGCCTAAGTTAAAAATACTCAACTACCCAAAACTTTCATTAATAAACTATAATTTTATAAACAATAAATTCCGTTAATAACTCTTTTCTACTTCAAGCAAACAATTATTTGCCTTAACTAATAACTCCTTCTCTACCTTCAACCAAGGAACCTGGACCACATTCATTACCCCTAAACTAATACACAAGGACATATCACCTTACTACTAACTCGATCGAATGCAAAAGTTCATCTATATGAATTCAATCAATCGCCATTAACACTTTTCTTGTCACTACACTTATAGACCTATACTTCAAACTATAAGAAATCTCTACTACTTATGAATCATAACACTCAAGGTCATAATATCTCTCAAATGCAAACTCTATTTAACAATCTGCGTTCATACTATCTTCTCTCATGAGCACTATTTGGATTAAAGTGGTTAATGAGGAATCTAAATACATAACATATTTTGTCTTAAATACACAACTTATATGGATGAGGGCATAAGCTTTCAACTTAAGGGAATTATAACACACTAGTGAGCTCCTCTCAAGCCCCTGGTGTGATTCCTAAAGTTACTGATAATAAAATGAAACCTTAGCCACCTCTAGCAGTTAATTCAAATTTAGCTTAAGACTGTTACCCCTCCTATTTCTAACTTTTCTAAACCACTGTGTGGATCTACGTAGCACAATAATATGATACAAAGGTATCAAGTGATGCCACTACTTTAGCAACAAAAAACCAATAAAATAAGCAATTTACACTACCTTAACAGATAAGTATTTAACAACAAAACCCATGTACCCTCATAGAAAAGAACTCCTAACTCTCACAGTATCATCATGTCAATGCAAAGGACTTTATCAAGACATTCACGCTCATAAAAGAAATTCCAATCAATGTGCATAGAATACCATAGTCTTTTCCTTATTTTCTACACCTTAGTTTTTCAAACTTTTTGGACTAGGATCACTATGGTACCTTGCTCGGCTTGTATATGGGATTGGGGGTAGGTATGGTACATTTGGAATAGAATTACTTACCCTCCTTGACCCTACACTTACATTTTGGATCCTATTCTCAACTATTCTTTATTTATTCCTCTCTTTTTTTCCTTTATGGACTTTTTGTATTGGGTGTGGTTTTCTTTTTTGCTTTGCACTTATTCTTTTTTATTTTTTTTTCTACGACACCCAACCTTACTTTTTTTCTTTTACATTAGACACCCTTCTGCATACCCAATTTTAACTATGCACACCTATGATAGTCACTCTCAACTTAGAAGATTTTCCTGAGTTGAGATGCATAGTGTCCAAGAAGGGAACAGGGCCAAAATAGGTTCATTGTAATCAATTGAGAAGCCAAAGGTGAAAACAAAAAAATAGGTCACTGTAGGCTCAAATTAGGTTTAATGGATACTTATTCACATTTGAATGATTATTTAGGCTAAGAGTGGACTAATTCAAAAAATGCCTATTATCATGTCCTAACCTACTATCCTACAACCTAGGTAAGACTAATCAGGCAAGTTCTAGATTAAATACAAAAAGGAAACTGGTTAATTACCTCACACACATATGGTACAACGTTATATAACAAAATACTACCTATCCAGTTCATGCAATGCTATGCTATGGTTATTTTTTCCCTAATACTAATGTCATGACAAGACTGACATAATTGTCACATAGATATTCACATCACACAGTTCAATTGCATAATTTAGAGGGTATTAATTTCTCAAAATACTTAAGAATAACCAAAATATGTCAAATACCCTAAGGTTCCTATTTTTCTCTTAATTAACCATAAAAAATAACATAGCACATATAATAACACAAACACAACCTAAATATATTAGTTCTCCTAGGATAACACAGCCAATCAAAAAAGAAACATAGAAAGAAAAACCCTCGATTGCGATACACCCCCATCCCTAACCAAAAGTTGATGCACTATCCTCATTGTATGCTAGAAAATAAACAAAACATGGTATAGCAACATAACTTGGATGCTATAGGCACTCAAAGCTGATTTGCCCTGATCTGGGTATCTTATGGCTCAACTAAAGGTGGTGGTGGTGCGCAACTAGGAAAGGAACCCATTGTAATCTCGGCATACCTTTACTCACCAATCAAGCATTAAATAACTGACTCATGAGTGGTCCTTTTTAGGGCCTACTAATAATCTATCCTAGGGTTCTATAACTCCTCTGTACAACCTTATTTGGTTTGAACAACTGGGACCAACTCATACTCAACAAATAAATCAAATACCATAATAGGAGGTAGGTATAATATCTCTGTAAAAGAATAAATGACTAAAGGGATGATAAAAAAATAGCTCTTAGCTAATGAATGTACCTTTGAGCATAATGTCGCCATCTCTTAGTGAAGGAATGACAAGTTCAGTTTCTGGACCTTACATAATGATGCACTCATTTGAGTTATAAAACTTTCTATATGGGCATGCAACTCTCTAGTGTACCCTTTCAATGCAATCATCATCATTTCCTTAAATCTAGCCTCAGAGGCCTCTAATATAGTCTGTAGCTATGGCTAGATTTGATTGAATAGTGTGGCAAGCTAGGTATTTATCTATATACAGTGCTCAGTTATCTTCTCCTACTTCTTAACCATATATTATAGAAACTAAAATGTGCAATACCCCATACTTCTTCCTAGCTTGAAATCATCTCAAGAATGTTAGGAACTTACTTTGAAAGATGAATACACTTTTGTATATATGGTATTTTCAATATTTTCCCTTTATTTCATATGGGAAATTGAATTACATTTCCAATGATACCAATTTCTTCAAAATCCAACATCGGAGAAGAAAGTTATGGTCAAAATATAGAAGGAAGTAAAAACCACCCAGGTGCGACAGTAAGGCCGACGGACCGTCGGACTAGCGACGGTCCTTTGCCCATAACAGTCACAAGGGAAATAGTGAGGCCACCTTATGGATAAGGTGTGACAGGAAGGTTGATGGACCGTTGAACTTGAGATGGACCATCATGCAGGCCATCGCTACTTAGGCAGTAAGCCCTTTCCCTGGTCCACGTACAATGGTTAAAATAATGGACCGTCGCACGAGCCATCGCAGTCCTAATTCAGCAAATTAAAGCCATTTTTAAAAGGGTATTTTGGTCATTTACAACCCACCTATATATATCCAATTATATCCGATTTCAGCCATTTTGTTCATTATTACTTCACAACCAATATTAGGGTTTCTCTCTAACATTAGTCTCCAAGAACATAATCCAATCTTCTTCAAGAACTAAGGGATTTCCAATTGTTCAAGTTAAAGAACATCAAGAATCTTAACCCAGGCATGCATAGTGTTCATTCATTGACTCATTTCATCCATGAATCCCAAGATTCTCTTTTCTAAATTCAAAGTTATGGATTTTCTTATGAATTTGATGATTTGGCTGCTTTTGTTCATGTTGATAATGAGTAATTGAATTGTATTCCATGAATGAGTGCCAAATTCCGTATGGGTTGATTTGTATAGGTATAGATTCATAAAATCCTATGACTAAACCCCTGAATGATTAAATTAGAATTGAATCATGACAGTTAATTATTGTATGATGTTGCTTACACATTCTATCCCTACCATGTGTTTGATTAAATGACTAGATGAAGGAAAGTGTCTAATTAGCATGATATCATGCAATCCCCATGTATGTACAATATTATGCCTATCACATATTCGATGAAATGCTTCAGTTAATGGATTATAATGATTATGTATTCAAGCAAGTCATGCTTTGTTAGTTTCCTTCTATCGAGTCCTGGCGGCACTTGTACCCAAAATATTAGCTGTGTCCTTAGATCCATGTCATGTTTTTATGATACTCTCAGTTACGCTATGAATCCTTAGACTTCAGATAGTCTTATGACTCAGGAAAATCTCCATGATTGCATGACCTCAGTCAGTTGTCATATATCAGTAGTATTTTGTCAGTTAATGGAAATTCAAAAATTCAGCTCATGTTTAGTTCAGTAAATTATGTTCAGTGTCCATTCATATGGTAGTATAAATTAGCACCGAGTAAATCTAAGGATGGGGACACACACTATCAGATGAGGGTGTGATCCTTAGTAGTCACCGTTGCATTCCAAACATAGGTTGAGATATCAATACTGTCAATGAGGGTTGATGAGGTGGATAAGCACTGTCAGACACTACTTATCCTTACCAATAGTGTGGTATTGACATCCTTCTAATTGGGGTTACAGATTGGATGCCAACTCAACCATAATGGAATATTAGGGGAATATCTATTAGATAACTACTTTCCACAGTTTTATGTTACAAAATTAGGACTGTCAGCTACAGTCAATCAGTCTCAGTAATAGAACTCAAATAGTTCTATAGAATTCAAGAATGTTAGATACCATCACTCATGTTATCAGTTATATCAGTTATTAACATGTTAGATTATCAGTATTTAGACTCAGTAATCATTTTATCATGTTGTCAGTTACAGTTATGTATTTATGCATGCATTTTTATGTTCATGTTAGACAATCAGTTAGTGATAATCATGCATGTGAACCCTTGCATAGAGCATACCTCACATGTATACTCAGTACATTCTATTGTACTGACGCATTTATGCTATGGTGCTTTCTTTTTATGCCACACCATAGGTTCAGAGACATGAGTTCTAGATCAGTAGTAGATTCTAGTTTCAACAGTTAGAGTCCGAAGTGAGTCCTCATCCTTCGAAGGCATGATTATTTCTTTAATATCTCATTGATTAGCTTATTAGTTGGAGTTAGTTGGGGACATGTACCATGAACTCCTTATTATGATTATTCAGACATTAGAGACTTACAAACTAGATGCAGACTATCATGTTTTAGATTTCAATATTTTTAGTTTTATTTTGGGTATTTTATTACCCCACTCAGATATTTTATTGTTTAGACGTTGTTCAGTATTGAACCTTATGGCCTTTTAGTACACGTTTCCATATTATCATGTTATATTATTTAGTGTACAGGTACAGATATCAGTCATGGGTTAGCTTATGGTCCTTCGGGGTCATGAGTATCGTGTAATGTTCCGAGCACCAGGTTTGGGGCATTACAAACTTGGTATTAGAGCGTAAGGTTCAATAGAGTACTAGGAAGTCTGAAAGCCGCATCTAATAGAGTGTTGTACTTGGGTGTGTTGCGCGCCACATTTATGTGCAAGAGGCTATATGATGTTTTAAGAACAGTTTCCCTTTTGTCAGTATTCATGTTATGCCAGTGAGCATAATCTCAAGTCAACCACTCAGTCTAATCTATTTCTCCCTTTCTTCTACAGAACATGCCTCCTAAAAGAAGAAACAGCTATCAGTCAACCTCTCAGCTCAAAGAACCTTTGGGAAATCATATTTCTTATGTGGAGTTCAGGGCTGCATTCACCAATCTTGCTCAATCAGTCACCGATCAGAATGAACTGCTAATAGTTATTCTTGCTAATCCAGTGGCCAACTCATTCGCAGCTAGAATTTGGGACTTCACCTGAATGAATCCTCCAATCTTCCTTGGGTCTAAAGTAGATGAAGACCCTCAGGAATTCATAGATCAGGTTCAGAAGGTGATCGACATCATGAGGTGACTATTGTTAAGAGTACTGAGCTAGTTACATATCAGTTACAGGAAGTGGCTCATGCTTAGTTCAAATAATGGAAGTCAGAGAGGTCAGATGATGCATGTCCTATAGAGTAGGTGGAGTTTGTCACTGCATTCTTGCACAAATTCTTTCCCCAAGAGCTTTTAGAGAGTCTAAGGTGCTAGAATTCATCAACCTCAGGCAGGGCACTATGACCGTAAAAGAGTATTCTCTTAAGTTTACTCAATTAGATAGATATGCCCCTTATATGGTTGCAGAAAATAGGGAAAAGATGAGTAAGTTCACTTTAGGGGTAAATAATAACGTGGTAAATGAGTGCAGATCCACCATGCTAAATAGTGACATGACTTTAGCCAGGCTTATAACCCATGCTCAGTAGATAGATGAGCAGAAGATTAAGAAAAGGAAAAAATAAAATAAGAAAGCTAGGACATATAGCTTCAATTTTAGCCAGCCTAAGTCAGAAAAAGGCAATCGTTCTCAATTTTGCCCTAAGTCATCAATTCCATCTCCTTCTTTATCTAGTGCTCCAGCTCCTAAGATAGAGATAGGGTGCTAGGCTCTAAGTCTCAGGGCAGTGTCAGTAGTGATCGAACTAATCCCCTTTGTCAGACTTGTGGTAAGAGCCATAAGGATGCTAGCAGAGCTGGCAGCAATGTCTGTTTCAGTTGTGGAAAGCTAGGCCATAGAGTTAGAGATTGCCCTAAGTCAGGTTATCAGAGTCATCTCTGCTCCTCAGCTCAGTACGATAGCCCAAATCAGCAGGGTGCCAACACTAGTGCTATTAGTGGGCAACGTCCAAATCATCTTTATGCTCTTTAAACACAATAAGATCAGGAAGATTCTCCTAATGTTGTTACCGGTATGTTATAGATATTTCATGTGCATGTTTACACTTTGCTAGATCCAGGAGCCTCCTTGTATTTTGTTGCTCCTTATATAGTAGTTGATTTCAAAATCAGTCTCAAAATTATAGTAGAGCCCTTTTTAGCCTCTACCCCAATGGGTAAAACCATCATATCTTGGTGGGTATACAGGAACTGCCCGATTATGATATTTCAGAAAGTCACTTCAGCAGACTTAGTCAAATTAGAGATGATTGATTTTAATGTCATTGTCAGTATAAATTGGCTTCATTCCTGTTATGCCATAGTCAATTGCAGAAAGAAAATAGTCCAATTTTAGTTTCTGAATAAACCCGTCCTAGAGTGGAAGGGTAGCACTTCAGATTTCAGAGGTCAACTTATTTCCAACCTTCAGGTAAGGAAATGGATATCTAAGGGATGTGTCTATCATCTTGTTCATGTTAAGGATTCTAGTTCCAAAACTCCCAGTCTTGAATTAGTTCCAGTCATAAATAAACATTTAGATATCTTACCCAAAGATTTTCTAGGAATTTCTCCTGAAAGGAAAATAGACTTCGGCATTGATCTCCTTCAAGATACTCAGCCCATATCTATTCTGCCATACAGAGTGGCACCAATAGAACTCAAATAACTAAAAGAAAAGTTGAAAGATCTATTAGATAAGGGATTTATCAAACCCAGAATTTCCCCGTAGGGCACCCCAGTATTATTCGTGCTCAAGAAAGACGGTTCTCTCAGAATGTGCATTAATTACCGTTAACTCAACAAGGTCACGATCAAGAAAAAATATCTTTTTCCCAGAATTGATGACTTGTTTGACCAACTTCAGAGTGCCAGTTATTTCTCCAAGATAGACCTCAGATCCGGCTATCATCATCTTAGAGTTCGAGAATGTGACATCCCAAAACCAAATTTTTTTACTCGATATGGTCACTTCAAATTCTTAGTCATGTAATTTGGTCTTACCAATGCCCCAACCACTTTCATGGACTTGATGAAACGTGTGTTCAAGCAGTACTTGGATATGTTCATCATAGTCTTCATATATGATATCCTGGTCTATTCTCATAGTGAGCGAGATCATACAGACCATCTTAGGACTGTACTTCAGACTATCAGAGATCATCAGTTATTCGCCAAATTTAGTAAGTGCTAATTTTGGATAAGGTCAGTAGCATTCCTTAGTCATATCATTTTCGGTGATGACATTAGAGTAGATCCTTAAAAGACTGAAGTAGTAAGAAAATGGCCTCACCCTATCTCTCTATCAAATATTAGAGGTTTCTTGGGTTTGGCTGGCTATAACAGATGGTTTGTTAAGGGATTTTCTTCTATTGCAACCCCTATGTCCAGATTGACTCAGAAGAAGGTTAAGTTTCAGTGGTTAGATCCTTGCGAGAAGAGTTTTCAGGAGTTGAAGACTCGACTTACCTCAGCTCTAGTATTAGCTCTTCTAGATGGTTTAGATGGGTTTGTGGTGTATTTTGATACATACAGAGTAGGTTTGGGTTGTGTCCTCATGCAACATGGTAAGGTCATGGCCTATGCCTCCAGAAAGCTTAAACCCTATGAGAAGAATTATCCTACTCATGATCTCAAGTTAGCAGCCATAGTCTTTGCCTTGAAAATTTGGAGGCATTACCTATACGGTATTCATATAGATGTGTTCACAGATCATAAGATCCTTCAGTATGTCTTCTTTCAGAAAGATCTCAATCTTTGTTAGAGAAGGTGGTTAGAGCTTTTGAAAGATTATGATATGAGTATCCTTTATCATCCGAGAAAGGACAATATTGTGACCGACGCTCTCAGTAGATTTTCCATGGGTAGTGTTTCTCATGTTGAGGATAGTAAGAAGAAGTTAGCTCAAGAAGTACATCAGCTTGCCAGACTAGAAATTCGCGTAGTCGATTCTTTAGAGGGTGATGTATGTGTGAAGAGTAGTTCAGAATCATCTCTAGTTTCCAAGGTAAAATAAAAGAAAGATAGAGATCCCATCCTTGTCAAGTTGAAAGAATCAGTTCAGGATAAAAAAATAGAGGTTTTCTCCCAAGAAGGAGATGGTGTTCTTCGTTGTTAGGTCGTCTCTGTGTTCCAGACGTAGATGACATAAGGCAGTGAATTCATGAAAAAGCACATGGTGCGTATTAATTTATTCATCCAGGGGCCACAAAGACATACCCTGACTTGTGGGAGATCTATTGGTGGAGTGGGATGAAGAGAGATGTTATAGAGCTTGTGGCTAAGTTCTCCACGTGTTAGCAAGTTAAGATAGAGCATCAGAAGCCTAGTGGTCCTATGTAGGAGTTCAGTATTCCTACTTGGAAGTAGGAAGTTGTGAACATGGACTCCATGATGGGTTTACCTCGAACTCATCATCAGCATGATTTAGCTTGGGTCATTATAGACAGAATGACCAAATCAACCAATTTTTTCCTAGTTCATACCTCTTATTCAGTTGATGATTATACCAAACTCTACATCAAAGAGTTGGTCAGATTACACGATGTTCTATTATCCATTATCTAAGACAGAGGTACCCAGTTTACCTCTTATTTCTGGAAAGTATTCCAAAAGGGTCTTGGTACCCAAGTTTATCTCAGTACAGCCTTACATCCTCAGAAATATGGTCAAACATAGAGGACCATTCAGAATCTAGAAGTTATGCTATGTGCATTTGTAATTGATTTCAAGGGTAGTTGGGATGACCACTTGCCTTTGATTGAATTTGCATTTAATAACAACTATTATCCCAGTATTCAGATGGCTCCATTCAAAGCTCTCTATGGTAGGAGATGTAGATCTCTAATTGGTTGGTTCAAAGTTAGTGAGGCCTTAGTCATAGGTCCTGAATTAGTATTCGATGCCTTAGAGAAAGTCAAGTTGATCAGAGAAAGACTCTGGGCTGCTCAGAGACGACAAAAGTCTTATGCAGATGTTCGTAGAAAAGATCTCAAGTTTAAGATCGGTGATCATTTCTATCTAAAGATCTCTCCCATGAAGAGAGTGAAGAGATTCAGCAAAAGGAAAAGCTCAGTCCCCAATATATTGTTCCCTTTAAGATTCTCAGTCGTTTTGGCAAGGTAGCTTATGAGCTTTAATTGCCTTCAGATCTAGCCGCAGTTCATCCAGTCATCTATATCTCTTTGCTTAAGAAGTGTACAGGTGACCCGTCAGTAGTAGTCATTATTCAGAGCATTGATGTTCAGAACAACCTCTCTTATGAAGAGATTCTAGTCAAAATCTTAGACTATAAGATTCGTAGATTGAGGAACAAAAAGGTCCCTCTAGTTAAGGTTCTTTGGAAAAAGCAGTCCATCGAGGGAGCTACTTGGGAAACAGGAGTAGATATACGTACTAACTATCCTCACCTTTTCTCTGCCAACTCAGACCAAGATCAAGGTAACAGTTCTCCTTAAGCTTACTCACTTTCATGTTCTGTGTTAATCACTAACTTGGTATTCAGTTGCATATTCATGTTCTGATCATAAACTTAGTATTAAATACCATTGCATATTCAGTCATACATTCATGTATCAGCTCAGTTATATAATTATGCATCATACATGCATTCTCATTGTGAGAAACTTAGTTCATCAGAACACTGAGTCATGCATTCATGAATTAGTTTCACATGCATCAGATATACATGTTCAGTATAGCATGTTCAGTTATCAGTCATGTCATTCATGAGATCATGTTTCAGTATTAATGTTTAGTATATATGTTGGTTATTATTTCACCTCACTTAGTCTCATTCGAGG
>JAPEIP010002001.1:0-14048 GCA_026120095.1 Capsicum chinense | reverse complement strand
TAGTAAATTTCAGATTTACTAGAACATGAATAATTTTTCAAGTTTGCTATTTTGGAGTATATTTCATAATATTTCTTCTCAATTATTCTACCTCTTATGGAGGTGTTACTCCTATCACATTCACCCCGGGGAATGAATCTGTAACTTTAACAATCAAAATTCTCATTCTCTAGGAATGAAATATAATGATGTCTTAAGCCTATCAAATTATGATAGCTTAGAATATATTCCAAGATATTACTCCTTCATGAGAAAATCGAGGCGTACATATAATGTAACAAAATGTTTTTCCTTTGTTACGCCTATATTCATATTCATAAATTCAATCACATGTTTTTTTTCAGACATACTATGCACTGTATGCTACCACATTCACTTCAAGGAATGGAGCATATTCAATGGGATATGTTTCATGACTTTTCACTTAACACCCATTATTTTGCCTTAGCCATCATAATATCATCAATATGATGTATTGAGATCCAATCTCAATGTCTTATCCATATAAAAGCGTCTTAGGCATAAATTGATGGGACTTAAACCCAATATTTTATCATAGCTCATCGAAATTCTAACCCAATGTTTTACCCTTTTAATGAGATGAAATTTGAATCGAAGTCTTATAATCAATAACATAATATGTCAAATTATACGAAAAAATTCATAACGGACCTTTAAATACTCTTTCCTTTATAAAATTTGTAAATAAATAAACATCTTTAAAGACAAACATATATAGGAAATTATGACTTTTGATACCTACCTCACGTAGTTAACCAATTCTTTGGTTATACCCTTGTACAACCATATCATTGAATCCTTCAAGCTTAATTAAACTGTTAGCGTTAAAATTTACGGTGAAAGTTCATATGCCACTTTTGGTGGATGTTCATCGAAACAAATAATATTAGGAATTACTAACCTTGAAATTCTTTAGATTTATAGTCTCACCTTGTTTGGCAGAGTCTCGTGTTGATAACGTGTTATGAAATAAAATAACAGAACAAACAAATTGCAGAAAGTATATTATTTTTTTTTTTGTTCTCTGCTTCAAAATTGGAAAGAAATTCATGCCTTTTATAGGCAAACTTATGCAACCATTATTGAAAGTAAAAGGGGACAGACTTTGTTGACAAAAGGTGGATACATCCACACCATTTTTCTTAATAGAGTAAAAATAAAGTAAATATGGAAAAGAAAGGTCATTTTCTTACATGTGTTTGTTTTAAAAGAAGGGTAAACAATTGAAACTGTTTTTTCTTCAATTCATTACATTTTGGAGGAAAGTTCACCCTATTATGAACTTTTTTTAACCAATTTTCACCGAGAACTAACCAAACACACAAAAAGTGCACTCAAAAAAAAAAAAAACAAGAAAAAGAAAAGGAAAGTAGGAAGAGACAAAATTAACTTTTGAATGACTGTGATTTCTCTACCTTTAAATAGAGATTTCAAAGTTTAATCTTGAAATAATTTCTTTTAAATGAGCTCTATGCAATGAGAATCTAAATTAATCAGAATACCTGAATTGTTGAGGGAGGTGGGAGAAAATATGTTGTTTTCTGAGATAAGGAGGATTGGTTGTCAAGAAAAACATATCAGCCCAATCAAGTTTCTGGTCCTCAGAGACAACAAAAGCTTGTCCATAACCATCTAAATCACCATCCATTTGCTTCAACTTTTTCTTATCTTCCAATGGAAGGTTGAAGAAATCTTGAGTATCCTTCTTCACTTTATCAATTACTGAGTCATTCACTCCATGATTTATCAGCTGTAAGTATTACAACAATATAACAAGGAATATGCAATCAAATTAATTTTCTTAAAGACCCCAGCGTCTCAAAGTGAAACAAAAAGAGTAAACAAAAGAAAACCCATTAGCACACTAGCTAATTTCTCCGTCAACACTAGCTCTCAAAATTACATTTTATACCATTAAAAAGCGTTCGAACACATGATTTGGGTGTCTGAATATATGGTTCTGTCGTAGTCGGTGACGGAGCCAGTATCTTTATTAAGGGGTTTCAAAAAAAAAAAATAACTAACCACGTTAATAGGATCTCAAAAATAAGCGAGTCCATCAGATATAAGCAGATCAGATTTAATTTAAGCGAGTTAGACAGAGTTCAACTCTACCTCAACATGAACAACAAAACAGAGGAAGTTAAACTCTTTTACTTTGATCGTGCGTTCAAACGTATAATCTTTAAACTTTTTTAAAAAAATAATTTACATATTTAAAAACTATATAAAAAGTATAATAAGTTACCAAAATTATACTTTACGTTTAAGTTGTTTATACATTAACATGATAAAATTAATATTAATTATTTCTTAATTCTAAGGAGAGAAGATGTAAAATATTTTAAATCAATCAAAATAAATAAACAATAAACAAAAGTATATACTATAATTTTGTGAAAACATAGAAAAAAAGTCAACATCAAATTAGTAATCAAGAAAGTAAGAGAGAAGAGAAACCAAAAGGGGCATAACGTAAGAGAGCAAGAAAATAAGTAAGTAACTAGGAATTTAATCTAAAAGCTAATATAAAAGATTAAAAAATGGTGTTATTCAGACTCAAACGCACGCTGAATGAGAAATTTTGTACCCCTTCAGCACTGAATCAAGCTTTAACCTTGTGTCAAAAGGGTTCAGTACTTAACATAAATACAGTAAATCAAAATTTTAATCATATATACATAGTGTAATTTTTTGAAAGAAGAAGATTCGGATGAACCCCTGAACTACATGTAGATCCTCCTGTGGTCATATTAGGTCCATATATATCAGATATATAACATGTATTTGCTTGTATCCGAAGGATTATGACTAAATCGCAGTAGATTTATGTATATCGAATGCATGCCATGTATCCGGAGGTACGTTGGTTATCATGGCATGTATCTAAAATTGTTGAAAAGTGGATAGTCTGTGGTTAACTTAAAGTAGAATGAGATACAATAGTAAATGGTAAGAACTTTTGGTTATTTGGGTAGTTTTTCCAATAACGGGCAAAGGGTCCTTGAAAATTGTTTCATATTTATCCTCTAGTATACTTTTAGTTATTTTTATTTGATTGATATATTTTAGGTCATATTTATTCTCATAGTTATAATTCATCCACCTCAAAATAAGTAGCGTGTTAGAAAATAAATTTGCCTCAAATTTAGTGTCATTTTAAAAATTTAAGACAAAAATTAATATGTTTTTCTAATTATATCCTTGTATTCCATCTACTTGATAGTGGTAATTTTTTTAAAAGACATTTGCTAACTACGCATTGTATTTATTAATTTCTTAATTTTTGTTAATATAACACTAATTTGAGATGGAAGAAATATTTTATTTTCAAATATACCTTTTACCGTGACAAAGACAAGGTACAAATAAAATATAGGGATAAAATTGATCAATTTCTCAAAGTACCAAAGTAAATTCGACCTCCTTCTCAACTACATAAATAGATTTGCACTCTTAGATATAATTTTATTTCACGCAGAGCTACTGAAATAACTTACCTTAATGCTTTAATAAAATACTTAACTTCAATTATAGAAAAAAAAATCAGATATGTTATGATATATATCAATTATAGTGAATGTCTATCAAGATTTATCAAGATCTATTTGATGTCTATCAGGATTTGATGTATTTGTCTTTTAGTGTGAAACCAAGGCAAATTCCCCTATAAATAGAAGGGCTTCCTTCATTGTAAATCATCCTCAAGAGAAGAAATAACAATTACTCTCTCTATTCTCTATACTCTTCTTCTTTATTCTTTCTTGTTTTATAACACGTTATCAGCACGAGACTCTACCGTCTCAAATTTGAAGGCTAAGGCTAAGGTATTATTTTTTTTATTTCTTTCTTTTTCCATATGGCTAACTCTACCGTCTCAAATTTGAAGGCTAAGGCTAAGGTATTATTTTTTCTATTTCTTTCTTTTTCCATATGGCTAACAATCTTACGAAGTGTGAGTTCATTTGCCCTTCAAAATTCGGGAAAGAACTATATTTCATGGGTTTCGGATGCTGAAATCCACCTAGATGCTATGGGTCTTGGAGACGCCATAAAGAAGAAAATACAGCATCTAGTCAAAATCATGCTAAGGCTATGATTTTCTTGCGTCATCATCTTGACGAAGTTCTGAAAATTGAGTACCTTACTACTAAGGATCCACTCGTATTGTGGAATAACCTAAAAGAAAGGTTTGACCACTTAAAGATGGTCATCCTCCTGAAAGCACGATATGAGTAGATGCATCTAAGATTTCAAGACTACAAGTCTGTTCATGAATACAATTCTGCCATGTTCAGAATTTCTTCTCAATTAAAACTTTGTGGAGAGACGGTCAATGATAGTGATATGATGGAAAAGAAGCTCTCCACTTTTCATGCCTCGAATGTGCTCTTACAGTAACAATATCGAGAAAAAGTTTTCAAGAAGTATACTGAACTGAGTTCTCATCTTCTCGAGGCTAAACAAAATAATGATTTACTGATGAAAAATCATGAAAACCGACCAATTAGATCTGCACCATTCCCTGAGGTGAATGATATGCACGCTCACCATGCTAGGCGTGGAAAAGGTCGCAGCCCTGTTCATGGACGTGGTCGTGGACGTGATCGTGGTTGTGATGACCAAGAAAGAAACCCTGTTTCGGGTGTTAATAATTCATCAAATAAAAGGAGAAAAGATGAGAAACGTGAAACAGTTACTTGTTTTTGATGTGGCGGAAAAGTACATTATTCATGTGATTGTCGTGGTCTCAAGCACTTGGTTGATCTTTATCAAGCATCACTAAAGAAGAAAGAGATAAATCCTGAGGCTAACCTTCTCTCTGAAAATAATGTTGACATCACATGTTTGGATGTAGCAGACTTTTTTGAGCACCCTGAAAGAAAGATTGATCACTTGATTGGTGATGGTTCCGTAAACATGAAAGAATGAATGATTTTTAATTTTGTTTTATTTTTATTGATAATAGTTAGTGAATAAAGAATCATGTAAAAGTGGTTGTTTGGATGAGTATTAGTTTTTTATTAATATTGATTAGTTCAACTATATTATTGTAGTTTATTATTGATTGAATTGAATTTTAATTTTATCATTATTTATTAAAAAAATGATAGTACAGAGGTTTACTTTTTGCATGAAAAAAATACATGGAGTGCTTGCTTTGCATTCATTACAATGCAAAATTATCATTCTTTACAATGTTGTGCAAATAATATGATTAAGATTGCATTCTGTAATGTATTCTTTATATTAACATTCTTTAATATAATAATATTATTATATTAATAATATTCTCATATGATTATGTAATATAATAATATTTTTATATTCTCATTTTGTAATACGATTAAATTTCATCTCGTACTAATTGGATATATTTATTTTTAATTACTTAGTTAAAGTGTGATTAATAATTTTTTTATATTATAAGTTTTCACTTTGTACAAAAATTTAATATATATTTTATTTGGTGCATGTTATTTTATTTAAAGATATGAATAATTTTCAAGAAGATATTTGTTTGATTGATTCTGGCACTATACATACGATATTCAAAGACAAGAAATATTTCTCTCATCTAAACATAGACAAGATTAATGTTACTACAATTTCTGGTAGTGCTGATTTGATTGAAGGCTTCGGAAAAGCCATTATAATTTTGCCTAAGGGAACTAAACTCATCACAAATAATACTATGTTCTCTCCCAAGTCTCGGAGAAACTTGATGAGTTTTAAAGATATCCATGAAAATGATTATCATATCAAGACATTTGATGAGATGAATCTTTAATATCTTAGTATTACCAAGAATGTCTCTGGGCAGACATGTGTTGTTGAAAAGTTCCCTGCTTTATCTTCTGGCCTGTATTGGACAAAGATTTGTACAATTGAGGCACATTCCATAGTAAACCGAAAGTTTACCGATTTCAATACTTTCATACTTTGACATGATCATCTGGGACATCCAGGATCAATAATGATGAGACGAATAATAGAAAATTCAAATGGGCATCCATTAAAAAACTTGAAGGTTCTTTCGAATGGTGAATTTTCATGTAATGCTTGTTATCAAGGCAAGTTGATTGTGAGACCATCACCAACAAAAGTTGGGATTGAGTCCTCCGCGTTCTTGGAATGCATACATGGGGACATTTGTGGACCAATTCACCCACCAAGTGGGTCGTTTAGATACTTCATGGTCATAATAGATGCTTCTTCTAGATGGTCTCATGTGTGCCTTTTGTCATCTCGCAACTTGGAATTAGCAAAATTGTTGGCACAAATAATACGATAACGGGCACAATTTCCTGATAATCAAATCAAGTCTATTCGCCTTGATAATGCTACAGAATTTTCATCCCAAGCATTTAATGACTATTGCTTATTGATCGGGATAAGAGTAGAACATCCTGTACCCCATGTTTACACTCAAAATGGCCTTACTGAGTCATTAATTAAACATTTGCAGTTGATAGCAAGACCATTACTAATGAAAACTAAGTTGCCCACTTCTGTTTGGGGTCATGCAATTTTGCATGCTGCAACACTTATTTTTCTTAGACCGACAAATTATCATAAATTTTTTCCATTGCAATTGGTTCTGGGTGAAGAGCCTAATATATCTCATCTGAGAATTTTTGGGTGCGGTGTTTATGTACCAATAGCACCACCAAACGTCACCAAGATGGGGCCCCAAAGAAGGTTAGAAATTTATGTTGGGTTTGAATCACCCTCCATTATTCGCTATCTTGAACCATTATCGGGAGATATGTTCACTGCTCAATTTGCAGATTCTCGATTTGATGAGACACTTTTTCCAAAATTAGGGGTAGAAGATAGTGACATCAAAAGAGAAATTTTGTGGAAAAATTCATCACTATCTCATCTTGATCCACGTGCTTCTATTTATGAGCAAGAAGTACAAAAGATTATTCATCTGCAGAGAATTGCAAATCAAATGCCGGATGTATTTACAGATTTGAAAAGGATCACTAAATCACATATTCCTGCAGAGAATGCCTCAATTCGAATTGATGTCCCTAAAGGACCATCCACTAGTGTCATAGCTATAGAATCTAAAACACGCTTGAAGCGTGGAAGACCATTAGGTTCTAAGGATTGAAATCCTAGAAAAAGAAAAACAAATGATCAAGATGAAACTACGAAAGATTCACATACGGAAGTTCAAGATTTGAGCAATGTTGATATCCCTGAAGGAATCAATGAGTCTAAGACTCAAGAAAATGAGGAACTATCCATAAATTCAAGTGATGTTGAAACTAATCTGAATCGATCTAAAATAGTAGTGGATCTTGTCTTTGCATATAATGTTGCAACGAAAATCATGCAACATAGCGAGAATCTTGAACCTCGATCTGTCACAGAATGTCGACAAAGAAATGACTAGCCAAAATGGCAAGAAGCAATTTAATCTGAATTGAATTCGCTCGCCAAACGTGAAGTTTTTGGATCCATAACTCAAACACCTAATGGTGTTAAGCCTGTTGGCTATAAATGGGTCTTTGTGCGAAAAAGAAATGAAAAAAATAAAATACAAAGATATAAAGCACACCTTGTTGCACAAGGATTTTCACAACGGCCTGGTGTCGATTATGATGAGACATATTCACTAGTTATGAATGCAATAACATTGCGTTATCTTATTAGTTTCACTATTCATGAGAGACTTGAAATGCATTTGATGGATGTGGTAACAACCTATCTATATGGATCACTTGATAATGAGATATACATGAAAATTTCTGAAGGATTTAAAATGACGAAAGCATATAGTTCAAAGCCTCGAAAAATGTATTCCATTAGATTGCAAAGATCATTGTATGGTTTGAAGCAATATGGACGCATGTGGTATAACCGTCTTAGTGAATATTTATCTAACGAAGGTTATACGAATGATGAAATTTGCCCATGTGTTTTCATAAAGAAAACAACGTCGGAGTTTGTTATACTTGCTGTCTATGTCGATGACATAAACTTTATTGGAACACCAATAAATCTTCAAAAGGTAATTGATTACCTAAAGAAAGATTTTGAGATGAAAAATCTCGAAAAAACAAAGTTACGCCTTGGTTTGCAAATTGAGCATTTGACAAACGGTATCTTTGTCCATCAATCTGCCTACACAGAAAAGGTGTTGAAATGATTCTATATGAATGGAACACATCCATTAAGTACTCCGATGGTTGTTCTATCACTTGATGTTAATAAGGATCCATTTCGACCTCAAGAAAAGAATGAGGAACTCCTTGGTCCTGAAATACCATATCTTAGTGCAATTGGTGCACTAATGTATCTTGCAAATACTACAAGGCTTGGTATTGACTTTTCAGTAAATTTGCTAGCAAGGTATAGTTCTGCTCCTATTAGGAGACATTGGAATGGGATCAAACATATATTACGGTATCTAAAGGGGACTACCGATATGGGCTTATTTTATTCTAAAGATTGCAATTTCGATCTTGTTGGTTATGCTAATGCTGGATACTTATCCGACCCGCATAAAGCTCGGTCTTAAACAGGCTATGTATTCATATGTGGGGGTACTGCCATATCTTGGAGATCAACAAAGCAGTCTATCGTAGCCACTTCATCGAATCACGCTGAGATTATAGCTATTCATGAAGCAAGTCGAGAGTGTGTGTGGTTGAGGTCCATAATACATCTCATTCGAGCAAAATGTGGCTTGAAATGTGACAAAGTACCCACAATTTTATATGAAGATACTGCAGCATGCATAGCATAACTGAAAGGTGGATTCATAAAAGGAGATAGAACGAAGCACATTTCTCCAAAACTCTTCTATACACATGAGCTCCAAAAGAATGGTGATATTGATGTATAACAGATTCATTCAAGTGACAATGTGGCTGATTTATTCACCAAGTCTTTTCCAACTGCAACTTTCAAAAAGATGGTGCACAAGATCGGAATGCAAAGGTTCAAGGATATTCTTATTAGGGGGAGTTAATACGTGCTGTACTCTTTTTCCCTTACGAGGTTTTGTCCCACTAGGTTTTCCTTGTAAGATTTTTAATGAGGCAGCCTATATGCATATTGTTAGACATTCAAAGGGGAGTGTTATGATATATATCAACTATAGTGAATGTCTATCAAGATCTCAAGATCTATTTGATGTCTATCAGGATTTGATGTATTTGTCTTTTAGTGTGAAACTAGGGCAAATTTCCCCTATAAATAGAAGGGTTTCCTTCATTGTAAATCATCCCTCAAGAGAAGAAATAACAATTACTCTCTCTATTCTCTCTACTCTTCTTCTTTATTCTTTCTTATTTTATAACAAGATTAATATATTGTCTAGCTAGAGTTATTGAAGTGTATATTAAAAAAAAAAACTAAAATTAAAATAGTATAAGAGCCTTCTTTGATTAAAACAAAATACTACTACTGAACTACAAAATCATATAAATGTTTCTTTATCACGATTTATTATATGACTAAACGGTAGATTTTAATTAAATAGTAATTAACCTGAAAAAATCCCCACTCCCTGCAAGCAGAATCGAACTTCTTGAATTCGAATTCATCTCCAAGAATCAAGCTTTCCATGTTGATGATTGGAATATTATCATCAGATTTGATCATAATCGGAAGTTGTTGATCATCTCTCAGGTAACGCAGCGGGACGTTCCCCGGCGAGCCTTTGGCCAGTTCTTGAACACTTGGTACCGGCAATGATCCCCCCAGCCTTGACAAATTATTTTCCTCCATCATTAATTATTAGCAGAACTTGAAATGATTGACTACTAATCTTCCTGTAATGCTAATACCCACAAGTATATAGTAGTGCAGGCACACCTAACCTCATACTATATTCTAGAAGAAAAAAAAAATACAATATGTGTCTAAATTATAATATCATCTAATATGCTAGTCCAAGTAAAAACAATACCCTCTCCGTTTCGTTTTAGTTGACCGTCTTTCTAAAAATATTTGTTTTAATTTAATTATTCCTTTGATGAAATTAAAAGGATTTTATTATGTTCTTCCAATATTAACCTCAACATTAAATGATTTAACAAAGTATATTTACTCAAATTCATATTTTCAATGTATAATTAATAGGATTATTTTAGTAAAATAAGTTTCTATTAAATAATTTCTTAAAGAGTGTATTAAGTCAATAATGATCAACTAAAATGAAATGGAGGAAGTATATTGACAAGGTTTTGACTTTCCATTTAACTACTAGTATTAGTAGAATATTCAAAACAGTCAAAATTTTGTACTACATAATAAGAACGTTTTAATTTATTTTTATTGCTTTCTTCTTTAATCTAATTTACAGAAAATGTCATATTTATATTTAGCACATTCTTTCCATCCAACTCGGAAACAAATTTTCTATTTTATCTGAGGAAGTGGTATAATTTATGTACATTTTACTCTTTCTATATCTCATTTTGTGAGAATACACAGGATATGTTGTCATTGTTTTTCATCGAGTAAACTACATGACCCTTATAATGGGTGACTTTATTTTTTTGCCCCTCATAAGAATGATTTTATAAAACTTGTCTCCCTTCTTTTTTTTATATAGCATAATTACTTATTTGCCCTTCAATATCTCAAATATTTTTAAATAACTCCATACTTATTTATCTTTGAACCTTTTTTTCTTTTTTTTTTCTTTTAATTTAAATTTTATCTTTTCTTTTCTCTCTCTGTTTTTTAAAAAGTTTTTGTCAATCCTTATTTTTTTTCCCCTTTCTCCTCCCAACTTCTATTTTTTTAGAAAAAATTCTCTTCTTTTATTTTGCTTACATTTTTTTTTCTTTTTAGTTTTTTTCTCTACCCTTACTTATTTTTTCTTTTTCTCCTCTAAACTTCAATTTTTTTTTAATTTTTTCTCCTTTATATTTTTTTCTCTTTTTTTTCTTTTTAATTTTTTTCTCAATCTTTATTTTTGTTTTGTCTCTTTTTTTATTTATTTTTTTCAATCTTTTCTCCTCTTCTTTTCTTCCCCTCAACTTCTATGTTTTCTTTATTTTATTTAATTTTCTTTGATTTCTATTTTTTTTTAAATATTTTTCTTTATTTTCTTCTTTTTAAATACTTTTGTTTATTTTCTTCTTTTTTCGCAATTTTTGTAATTTTTTTCTTTTCTTCGATTTCTTCAATCAAGTTACGCTCCATAAGAAAGAGTTGACACTACCACATTATAGAGGCAAGACTTATGACTTTCAAACAAGAAGTTACATTTCTTGGGTAAGAGTTGACACTATCATACTGTATTTTAATTTATGAGATGTTCTATAACTCTTACCTTAGAGACAAGACTTAGCTCAAGGACTTTCAAACAATAAATTATGCCCTACGGGCAAAAGTTGACATTAACACGTTGTGTCTTCATTTATGAGATGTTCTACAATTCTTGCCTTAGAGACAAGACTTAGTTCAAGGACTTTCAAACAATAAATTATGCCCCACAGGCAAGAGTTGATACTACCACGATGTGTCTTCATTTATGAGATGTTCTACAACTCTTGCTTTAGAGGAAAGACTTAGCTCAAGGACTTTCAAATAATAAATTATGTTCCACGGGCAATAGTTTACACTACCACGTTGTGTCTTCATTTATGAGACATTCCACAACTCTTGCCTTAGGGCACGACTTATCGTAGGAATTTTCAAACAAGTTACGCACATTGGGCAAGAGTCAACACTAACACATTGTGTTTTTTACTTATGAAATAACTCTATAACTCTTGTCTTAGAGGTACTACTAAGCCCAAGAACCATCAAACAACAAGTTATGTCCCATGGGAAAGAGTTAACACCACATTGTGTATTGATTTATTAGATACTTTATAACTCTTCCCTTAGAGGTAAGACTTAGACAAAAGACGTTCAAGCAACAAGTTGTGCCCTTTAGGCAAGAGTTGACATTACCACATTATGTTTTGATTTATGAGATATTCTATAACTCTTGCCTTAGAAGCAAGACTTAACCTAAGGACTTTCAAACAATAAGTTAGGCCACATGGGTAAGAGTTGACACTATCACAATATGCTATGATTTATGAGATGTTTTATAACTCTTGTCTTAGAGGCAAGACTTAGCCTAAGGACTTTTAAACAACAAGTTATGTTCCATGGGCAAGATTTGACACTATCACGTTGTGTCTTAATTTATAAGATATTTTATAAATTAAGGACTTTAAAACGATAAGTTATGCCCCATGGGTAAGAGTTGACACTACCGCATTATATCTTGACTTATGAGATGTTCTATAACTCTTGTGCCATAAAGGCACGAGTTAGTCCAAGGACTTTCAAATCGCAAGTTACGCCCTATGACAAGAGTTGATAGTACCACATCGTGTCTTGATTTATGAGATATTCTATAACTATTGCCTTAGAAGAAAAACTTAAATCAAGGATTTTCAAACAACAAGTTATGCTCCATAAACAAGATTGGACTGCCACATTATGTCTTGATTTATGAGTTGTTCCATAATTTTTGCCTGAGAGACAAGACTTATCCCAAAGGACTTTCTAACAACAAGTCATGCCCTTAAATTTTCTTTGATGTTAAAAAATGAAGATCCCTTTGCAAATTATCCAACTTTTTATTTATTAGCAAAATATAATAGAAGTTGAGAAAAAAGAAACAAAAGAACAAACAAAATAGAGAAATAAAAAAGAGAGATTGAGAAAAAAAGAAAAAATTAAAGGTTAATAAAAAAGAGAAGAATAAATAACAAAAAAAAGTAAAAAAGATTGAGAAAAACAAACACGAGACGAAAAAAATAAAAATAAAGTTTGAGAAAAATAAAAAAATAAAAAATAAAAATGATAAAAAAAAATAATAATAATAAAGATTGAGATCGATGAATTAAAAGAGAGAGAGAGAGAGAGAGAGAGAGAGAGAGAGAGAAATGAAGAAATAAATAAAAGTAAAAAAAATAAAAGTTGTGACAAATAAATTAAAATAAAAAATAAAAATTAAGGTAAAAAATTAAAAAGAACTAAAATAAAAGTTGGGGGACAAATGAGAATGAAAAGTTTAAAAATACTTAAGGTGTAGAGGGACAAAAATATACTTGTCTTATACATAAAAAAAGAATGAAGACTAATCTTTGAAGACCTTTCGGTCAAAAATCAAAACCCCCACTTTTGAGGTGATGCCATGTAATTTCCTCATTTTCATCTTTCCGTCCAAAATCCACCTAACACAATATATTTAACATAACAAAATTTTAAAAAATAATGTAATCAGCACACATGTTTTTCTCGGGGCTTTGGGATGTAGGTGACAAAAGAGTTTTAAAATGAGGTGTAGATGACACAAGTCTTAATTATTGAGTGGAGGTGACAATTACTTTATTATGGATTAAGAAAGTGGGAAGTTTGAAAATAATTCACAAGTTGAAAATAATCCATAAGTTTTTAAATGTACACTTTGATCCAAATGTTTACCTAATATAATGGGAAACAGAGAAAAAAAACATTTTTCTCTCTCTTCTCATCCATTCTTATTTTCTCTCTCTTAACAATTTTTGTTGTTCATTGTTGCTGCTGCTTTGTTCATCATCTTTTGCTTCATTATCATCATCTTCTACTTCATTATGATCTCCATTCTCTTCTTGTTAACTATTTGTTATTGTTATTACCACTACTGTTGCTATTTGACCAATTTTTTAGGTCAAATTTTGTTTCGAACATCACTTTCCACTTTGACATTACTTCATAGGAGACCTTTGTAAGTCAAAGTATGATTTTTAGTTGAATTTGTCATCTGGGTACTTGTTATTGTGTTGTTTTTCCAACAATGGATAGAACCCAATCATGAATCTAATATAAGTGTCATCTGTTTAAACAGATAAATCATCTATTGCGACAGATAAGACATCTGTTTCAACGAAAGACTGATATATTGGATTCATGTTTATGGTTTTATAGGCCGTAACATGAATCGAACAACTGGATCATCTGTTGAAACATATGACCCATCTGATACAGTAGATTAGTTATCTAGTACAACG
>JAPEIP010001999.1:0-16754 GCA_026120095.1 Capsicum chinense | reverse complement strand
TTGAATGAATGGCGCCTCTTCAATGCTCTCAAAATCGAGGATGGTTTATACTTCAAGGCTTGTGGTTCTCGGGTTAACAACAATGTAAGCATCCAAGCAACCTTCCACACGCGGGATTGCTTTAAGTCATGCTCAAAATGGGTGACCAAGTCTTGAGCCTTTAGGTGTTGGCCTCCAAAGATGTCATCAAAAGCTAAGGTGACTTTTTGACTTGTATTAATATATATGAGTGTGTGTGTGTATGTGTTCAGCCGCACATGCCTTGCACATGTAACGTTTGATTATATAAAGTTAAATGATTTTATTTATTGTGTAAAAATTTAAATCACTTTTTAAAGATTTTTCACACTTTAATCTAATAATGTAAACATAAACAAATTTTTTAGTGTAAGCACATAAATGTAAACATAAATATTTATTAGGAGTGCTTTTTGGAAATTATTAAAGTATAATTAAAAATAAAATACAAGGAAGAGAATTTTTTTTATTTAAAAAGAAAAAACTAGTAAGAATTCTCTTGCGCACTTAGCTATTTCCTTTTTTTAGTGGTTGAACTTGAGATTATTCTTGATTTAAATTTTGTATTGGATCTTGAATTTATTTTTCAATTAAATTAATCTCCAAATATTAGTAGGTCTCTAGATAAAAAAAAAAAACCAAAGTGTACAATTCTGCCATCCTAATTACCAAATTATAAGACAAAGTTCATGAAACTCTGAACGTTTTTCTTTTTCTTTCTTCGTAGAAGCATTCTATTAGGATTTGTTGGGATTCTTGGGTCATACGTTTTCATAGACATAATCAATAGTTGATAATAAATTCTCCCTTATTAAAAAATTTCTGTGTTTCACTTTCATTACAGGCAAATAAATAAAAAACAATAGAACTGTTTGAAGGTATAGTAAGTAGTATGTGAAACATTGTTTGACGTGAGACACACGTGCATCGCACATCTGGTAAAACTAGTACAATTGAATAATCAAAAAGCTAATATAATAATGATTTTTTGAAAATAATTGATTAATACCAAATCACAAACATCTATCAAATCTTTCATGAGAAAATGAATTCTTAAAGATTCAAATTTCAAGAGAAAATCTGAGTTAAGACTATATAATTTGATTTAGATTTTATATAATAAAGTCAGTTATGACATGCATAAAATAAAACTCAACCCTCTATTTGTCTTTTTCTACATAAATATATATATATTTCTTAACAAAATAATTAAAAATTCAAAATATATGCATAATACCTTGTACTCTATGCATCAAGAATTTTACTTCCATTTAATCAAAAAAGAAAATAAAAATCATAATGATTTTATATTTAATGGATCTTACCATTTTTTATACTGGCAAAGAATGTGAGTTATTTCTTTTGTAATTTTCTTTATTACATATTTATTATCAACTTAGTTTGAATCGTTTAATTAAATGAAAAACTGACTTGCTTAGTTAGCTGGTTATATCAGTAACTAGTTAACAAGGTAAACAATCATCATTTTCTCCTATATATTCCCCACTCTTCTGGTTCATCCTTCTCATTGTAAACAAAATCAAGGTTCAAAAAAGTGGTTATATTTTCCAAAATGAATGAGGAATTAGCCCTTCAAGAAGCTACTTCAATCGAGTTGAAAATATGGAGCATTTGATCAAGTTGATAGCTTATGAACCAGTGGTTCAGGTAGATTGTCGTGAGATAATTGATTTTGCTGTTGCAAAGTTGAAGAAGGTGAATTCTACAGTGGGATGGACAGGTCATGCTAGTTCTGTCGTGATCCAGTTCAGGCTCAGAATGAGGCTGAATCTCAGGCTCAGGTTGTTCAGGCTCAGAATGAGGCTGAATATCAGGCTCGGGCTAAGGTTCAGGTTCATGATTCCTTGACTTTGCTATCTCTCTCCGTATGTTTATATGGAGAAAGAAAGAGTGGTTGCACCAGTGCCGCTATCAGTAGTGGTGCCTGTGGCGGCGTTAGTGCAGACAGGCTTAATGCTTGGGTTTAGAAAGTCAAACGTTAATGTTGTTGTTGCTGGTGGTGTTGGTGGTGGTGCTATTGTTGGTGATATCAAATGGAAGGATGCTTTTGGTAGCATGAAGAATGGTATAAGTTCTTTTTCATTCCTTTAGTCTACTACAGGAGAAGGGAGTAGAAGTATCTCGAGTGTTGCTCTTCCTTCTTATTCCATTCTGTTACGTCTGATGGCACAAACTATTTCCACAAGATAACAACCATCTACCACCAGAAAAAAATGCCGTGAGCAAGAACAACCTAGTGACAGTTCTGTCAAAATAAGGTTAGTTTTTCTATCTTTCGTTGATGGTACTCTGTTTGACATTTATTTATGTTTCTAAAAAACCTAGGAATGCTTACAGTAGATTTTTGTGATTGGAACTTTTTATAAATTTTGCGTATGAAAATTTTTTTAGTTATCATATAACCCTTTTTTTCTTTGAAAATCTCAAAATGACATATAGTCGCTAGTTACCAGATGTGTATTGTGTAAATTTACTCATGTATAATGTAATATCCCGTATTTTCCTAGCACAATCTAAGTTATAGTACATGAGTATTCACATATAAAATTTTTGAAACACTCATTATTTTTTAGTTTAGAGCCTACCATGGCGTAGAAAATTCAATTAGCTTTCCAACGATACAAAATTCGCCCAAATTCAATAACCGAGTAAGAAGTTATGATGATTTTAAGTTTCAGTCGTTAAACACTGTCATTTTGACACTTAGCATGTCGCGGAGCCAGTGTAAATAGAAATTATCATTTTTCAGTGTGAGTCTGCGATTATGGTGCGTCGCGTCATAGGCTCAATTCAGAACTGTCAATTTTCAGTGAACCTACGCGATACTACCGCATCACGGTGGGCTTCTAGGTCGCAAACAAGGTGGTAACACAATTTCACCGCATCGTTCCATCATGAATTTTCTTAATTGTCCGATTCCAGTGACACGGCGTGATAGCGCCGCGTCGTGCCAGCCCAGGAAATTGAGATTTTCAGTCAGTTTTGAGTTTTAATTCCAAGGACTTTTAAGTATTTTTTCTTATCCCAATCAGCCTCAAACACGAAATTAAGTCCCTAATAACCTAATTGGGCATTATTCTATTCAATTTTTTTCCCAAAATCTAGAAGATTCTCTCAATTAGCAAAACCCTAACCTTCAAGAATCAAGGTCAAATCTCAAGAACTCTCTATCAATTCTTTGAAATTCATCATCCCAGGTATATTAGATGTTCATCCATGGATCTCTTTCAGCCATGGAGTTCAAGTATCCATTTTAATTACAAATCTATCATCTCTTCAAGTTTATTTGATTTTAAATTATGATTTCATCCATGAATCTCCATGTACTATGTTACCATGAAATAATTGTTATTATTCAATCCTCCATGTTTTAATGTTATTATTTATTGAACAAAACTATGATTTAACTATATTATGTCAGATTCATGCTATTTCTATATATTTTAGGACATTCTTATGATTGTTTTGAATCATGAACTACAAGTGTTTGATTAAATGTCTACAAAAGTAAATGTCTTCATGGAAACCTTCATGCTTTGTCCCCTAAGCTTTAGTGTCTTTTCAGTATTGTTATTTTGAGTCCTAGGAGTATTGAATAACAAAAAAAAACCATTGCTGGTTATTTAGTCTACTCTCAGTACATTACAGAGTAATCTCCAGATTATACTATGAGCATTATTGAAATAGTCAGATATCAGTCATTAAACTCAGAATAGTCTAGTATCTCAGTGTCTTTCAGTTGGGAGTAGGATTTAGCACCGAGCGAGTGTAGGGATGATGGATTTCCCATCAGATAGGCAGAGTAGTTACTAGCAGTCCCTATACTCCAGAACTACGTAGCCAGTGTAGGGTATGAGAAGTCACCCGTCAGATTAGGCTTGACTATCTCGCAGGGGTCACCCGTCAGTTCAGGGTTGACACCCTTAGTCCTTTGGACATTATATCAGTTTAGTGGATACACATAGCCAATGTTAGTACCCATGGCATGGTATTAACACCCATCTAACTGGGGTTACAGGTTACAGATTTTACCCAGTCTATGTTATATGCTTGGTCATGCATCCTTAGTGCCTACAAATTTTCATGTATTTATAGTATTTTCAAACTCTCATGTATATACAGTATTTACATGCATTATATATCTCCAGTATCTATAGATTTCACATCTTATACTCAATACTCCATGCTTTACATATATATTCAGATAGTTTATTACTCCTATTCATGAAACCTTGCATATCAGCCTACCTCATTTTGTATACCAGTACATTCAAAGTACTGGTCGCATACCTTTCTTTTGTGCTATGATGTATCATATCATAGGTGCCGATGTTCAGTTCCCGAATCACTCTTAGTCCCTCAGAGTACCAGTAAGTACAATAGCAGTGGTGAGTCCTCATCATCCGAGGACAGATTATTTTACTTCATGTTTTTGTTTCAGTAGATAGATGAGTTAGTAGGGGCCTATCCTATCAACTCACAGTATTCAGTTTAGAGCCTTTTCAGACACTACAATTAGCTATTCAGATTATTCAGATTTTAGTATTATGCCAGATTTATAATTCAGTAGTCATTTCGTTATTAAAACCTTATGGCAATATCCTATGTCTTTCTGCAATTATGATATTATTATTTAGTGCTCACGAAAGGTACCAACTCATGGGTTAGCTTGTGGTCCCTCGAGACTGTAAGCACCGTGTGACGACTAGGGGGTAGTACCGAGTCGTTACATATAATAACTTGGAAATTATAAAGGAGATATGAATCATACTCGACTAGTTCATGCGATGAGCATGACTGCTAAATCAACATAGGAACATTTGCATGTTGAAATGTACATTTATTATTAATAAATGCAGATATTTTTTATTTTATTTATTTTTGTGTTTTTTTTTCAATCCGGATAGTTTTTCTTAAAAAAGTTATAACTCCGGTGATAAGTTCAAAAATTACTGATATACCAACAGGTGAGTGTTCATTGTCATGACCCAAAAATGTGCGTCATGATGGCACTTGTCGCGACGTACCTTGACAAGTAATCATATAAGTAATCATAACAATGCGGAAAGAACTTATCCAACAAACCAATCATGCCCAAAACCAGGTGTCAATAGTTTAAGAACTACCAATACAATTGAAGAGTCAAATACATCGGAAAAATTACCACAAAGGAATAATAACTATCTCTGAATACTAATAAAGACATAACTACTATAGAAAAATAGAGGTGAACTTCGGACGCATGAATGTCCAACTGTTACCCTGAAAGCTCCAACAATCGCCCAAGTCAAATAAGTTGAGGCGCACTCGAGCTAGAAACTGCATCAAAAGGACACAGTAGGCATGAGTACGGTCCACTTGTACTCAGTAGGTATCATAGGCCGACCAAGCAAAGTAGTAAACAAAGCATACAAAATATACACTAAGGGCACATCACCTGCAATCAGAAAATATCCCACAATGGTAGCCTATACCTCTTGCAGTAACAGTTCTAATATATCTCACATATATTACAACATCACACCAAGATATAGAACACAAGTATACATTATGTCACATATAAATAGAACAAGAGAGAACATGTAGATACAAGATCATCAAATACAAGTAAAGGAAGGTAAGACAAATACATAGATGACAAGTCAATAAGAAATACAACACAACATAAACACAATAAAGTAAGTACAATGTATATGATGATGATGATAATGATGCACGAGGTCGTCGCACAACCTCTGAAATCATTGCACAATCTCCATATACACCTACGGAGCTAAAGATTCCCGATGTAGGACCCATGGGGGGTTTGTCAACCCGAATACAATCCACATATCTCATATCTCCTTTCCAGTAATCCCTTGGAAAGGGTTTTATAATGTGTTACAATATCTTTTAAAAAGGTGTTGCTAGTATTTCTCAGATATTGCCACGGTGATACCAATGTTTCATGAATGAGCATGATATGAAGATGTAAGGCTCACAATCGATCATAATGAGTATTTCCACAAACAACCACATGATATATTTCCACAACCAAACACAGTGATACTTTTTCACAACCACATGAGCCAATATCCACTCATTATTTTCATATCATCCATAAATTTTCACATGTCTCATTTGCCAATAAAGTATGAATATGATCACAATACATCAATGGTACCACATTAAGCATTTTAACAGCCCAATACAATTATTCATATGTATTCAAGGCTATCAATATTACATAGGATCCCACACGGTCACACATATCACATAATATCTCAATTTCGACAATTACATCACATATAATCCCCCACAAAAGCACAACAAATAGATAACCATTTTTCATGATTAGTTTCCACCTTTAACATGCATTTTGTATCATCATTTACTACCCAACCCAGTCTGAAAGAGTTAAGCCATAACCTACCTTGAAAGCCGAAATTGGTTCGTACACTTGATCCCGTGACCTTATTTTTTACGAACAATCTCAAAATTCACTAAAAATATCAAATATGAAATCTATGCATCAAAATAAAACCAATGGCACCCATATTGACTACTTACGATTTGGGGTCAAAACGGACCCCAAAATGGGTTTCCAAAAAAGAACGGCAAAATTAAAACTTTACTTCAAAAACATATTGCCCATATTTTTAGGATCCTACAGCTAAAAACCCAAGTTAAATTGAGTTAATAATGGAATTCAAATCAAAGAAAAATTATTTTTGAGCTTTACCGGGTAAAATCTTTGAAATTCGGGTTAAAATCAAGAATCAGAGTTGTTTTGAAAGTTAAATTGCTGAAAAACTAGTAATTATAAGATAAAAACATTATTCAAGTGAAAAGAAGTGAAATTTGGGTTTAAAATCATGCCCTAAGATTTTGGGGGTTTTGAGAAATTAATCAAGAAATTATTTAAAAAAATGGTGAATTCTTACCTTTAATTCGTAATAAAACCAAGAAAAAGGTATTAATCTAGCTTTCCAAGCTCTCACAAACTTTACTTTTAAGCTCACACACTATTTATAATTTAACTCCCAAGAAGCAAGATGAAAATAAGCAAAATGAGTCAAAAAAGGTGTGAAAATCTGCTATTTATAGCAGATTTTCTGCAATAGCTGCTGTTTTTTTGGTTGATCGGACTTCGAAGGGGTGCCCGGGATTTGTTCGGAGTTTGATACATGCAAAAGAACTATGCAACCATACTAAATTCGACTTTTCAGATGCATTGGTGATATCATATTTTAAAAAAAAATATTATTTTCACAAAGTTGACCCCCGAAATTTGAAATTATAATTTTCAAATCGAGGGTCAAAATAAGATTTAAAAGCCTTAAAATCATACCAAACATTCTAACACTCTAAAATTGACATTCCGGATCTTCTGGCAAAGTCAGATTTTCCATACGAGGTCATTTCGATCAAATATGGGTCCCACAACCATATTTCTAATTTTCCAACTTTCCGACCAATAGGTCAAAATGAGCTCGGGTACACCGAAACCCGAACCAAAGGTCTACCTAGTCTAAAATCAATATTCTGGAGCTGCCAGCGCAGTCCGTTCATTCATTGGTCAAACAGATCAAAAGATATCCACATAAGTCCAAAGTAAGGCTCTCAAAGCCATAAAAAACTACAATATTGCATAAATGATACCAAAATGCATCAAAAATCATGTCAATCACTCCCAAACCCTAGAAATATCATAATGCAACTATGGGAAGGGGTAAAACATTCAAATCACATAAAATCAAAAATTTCATCAAATTTTTAGGTCGTTACATCATCCACCACTAAAGATCTGGTTCGTCCTCGAACTAAGGCAAAAGAAATACCTAAATCAATAGAGAGCTGGGGATAAGAACTATATATATCAGACTCAACCTCCTATGTAGCTTCATCTACAGGTTAATGTTGCTTCTGGACCTTAACCACAGGGATCACTCTAGAGCGCAGCCTCCTAACATCCCTAGCCAAAATGGAAAGCGACTTTTCCACAAAGGACAACCGCTTATCTAACTGAATCGACTCCCAATAAATGACATAAGACTCACCTGGAATATTATGATGAAGCATAGAAACATGAAAAATTGGATGAATAATTGATAGATCAAGGGACAAAGCCAACTTATAATCTACATCACCAATAGTCCAAAGAATCTCAAATGGACCAATATACCTAGGCTAAGCTTGCCCCTCTTTCCAAACCTCATCACACCTTTCATGGGTGAAACTCGAAGGAAAATATGATCACCAACACCAAATCTCAAGGCACGAAGTCTACAATCAGATGAGGATTGATGAGGTGGATAAACACTGTTAGATGAGGGTCCCACCATTCTCTTTTGGGGACACTGTCAGATGAGGGTCACCCACAGCTTGTCTTTACCAGTGGCGCAGTATTGATACTTTTCCAATTAGGGTTACAGATTGGACCCCAACCTAGATATATTGCTTTATTTGGGGCATGTCAGTTAGATGACTACTTTCCATAGTTACAGTTCCAGACTCAGTCTTAGTAATAGAACTCAGATAGTTCTTCAGAATTTCATGACTTTTAGATACAGTCAACTAAGAACAGTATGGAACTTAGTTAGTTTCATCAGAACCTAGACTGTCAGATACAGTCGCTCAATATTAGTTATATCAGTTATCAGTGACTCATGTTATCAGTAATAAAACTCAGTAGTTAGTACCATCACAAATTTTGTCATAGTCACTTATTCATGCATGTATTTGCATATTCATGTTATTCAGTCAGTTAGCACTATTCATGCATTTAAAACCTTTGCATTCAACCTACCTCATTTGCATATCAGTACTTTCAAATGTACTAGCGCATTTTTGCTATGGTGTTTTATACCATAAGTTCAGAAGCACGAGCTCCAAAGCATCAACAACATTCCATTTTCAGCAATCAAAGTTAGCAGTGAGTCCTTATCCATTGAGGACATGATCATTACTTTATTTCTCTATTACTTAGGTTATTTTAGTGGTTGGAGTTAGTTGGGGACATATCCCATCAACTCTTTATTCAGACAGTTTAGAGGCTTTCAGACTACAGTATTGTCAGACTAGATATTTTCAGACATTATTTCAGTTTTGGTATTGTCGTACCATATTATTCAGATACTGTTTTACTAGATGTTTATCAATTTTGAACCTTATGGCATATTTCATCCTACTATTTCTGTATTTATACAGTATATTATGCAGTGTTCAGGTACATATATCAGTCATGGGTTAGCTTGTGGTCCTTCGGGGTCATGAGCACCGTGTAGTATTTTGGGTACCAGATTCAGGGCGTTTCAAACTTGGTATCAAAGTAAGGTTCAATTGAGTCCTAGGAAGTCTAAAAGTCGCATCTAGTAGAGTCTTGTACATGGGTGTGTTGCGCGCCACATTTATGTGCAAGAGGTTATGAGACGTTTTAGGAACAATTTTGCTTCTTTCAGTATTCATGTCGTGCCAGTGAGCGTGAGCTCAAATTTAACTCTCAGTCTAATCTATTTCTCCCTTTCTTCTATAGAACATACCTTCCAAAAGAAGAAATGGAAATCAGTCAGCCCCTCAGCCGTCTAAGAAGATCCCTTAGACGAACACGTTTCTCATGCAGAGTTCAGAGCTACATTCACCACTCTTGCTAATTCAGTTGCTGCTCAGAATAAACGATCAACTCTCATTTCAGCCAACCTAGTGGCCAATTCAGCTGCAGCCAGGATTCGAGACTTCACCCGATTGAATCCTCCATTCTTTTTTGGTTTTAAGTCAAATGAGGACCCTCAGGAATTCCTTGATCAAGTTCAAAAGGTTACTGACATCATGGAGATGTCAGCTGTTGAGAGTACTGAGCTAGTTGCATATCATTTGCAGGATATTGCTCACACTTGGTTCAAACAGTATAAGTTAGAGAGGTCAGTTGATGTAGGGCCTATTGAGTGGGAGGAGTTTGCCACTATATTCTTAGATAGATTCTTTGCCTAAGAGTTGAGGGAAGCTAAGGTGTCAGAATTTATCAACCTCAGGCAGGGCAACATGACGGTAAAAGAGTATTCTCTTAAGTTTACTCAATTATCTAGATATACTCCTCATGTGGTTGTAGAAAGCAGGGCCAAGATGAGTAAGTTTGTCTCTGGGGTGAATGATAGTGTGGTCAATGAGTATAGGTCCACGATATTAAATAGTGATATGAACATAGCCAGGCTTATGACCCATGCTCAATAGATAGAAGAGCAAAAGATTAAGATGAGAGACAGAAAGACAAAATAAGAGAGCAAGGACAGGTAGTTTCAACTTTGCTCAGCCTAAGTCAGAGGAAGGAAAACGTTCTCAGATCCGCCCAAAGTTATCCGTTCCAGCTCCTTCCTCATCCAGTGCTCCAGTTCCTAAGTTCAAGGAGGGTAACAAAGATAAGGTGCCAGGCTCTAAATTTTAGGGCAGTATTAGCATTGCCCGAACCAATCTTCTTTGTCAGACTTATGGCAAACACCATCAGGGTACTTCCAGAGCGAGCAGTGGTATTTGTTTTGGATGTGGAAAGACAGGCTATAGAGTTAGAGATTGTCCCCAGTCAAGTTATTAGGGTCAGCAAAACCGTTCCCCCGCCCAGTACGGTCGCCCAAATCAGCAGGATGCCACTTCCAGTGCTACTAGTGGGCAATGCCCAAACAAAATTTATGCTCTCCAGTCCCAACAAGATTAGAAAAATTCTCCTGATGTAGTTACTGGTACGTTATAGATCTTTCGCTTGTATATTTATGCTTTGCTAGATCCAGGAGCTTCTTTGTCTTTTATTACTCCTTATATAACAATTGATTTCAGAGTCAGTCCCAAAATTCTAGCAGAGCCCTTCTCAGTATCTACCCCAGTGGATAAAACCATCATAGCCTGGCGGGTATACAGGAACTCTTTAGTTATGATATTTTAAAAAGTCACCTCAGCAGTCTTAGTCAAATTAGAGATGACTGATTTTAATGTCATTCTCGGTATAGATTGGCTTCATTCCTGCTATGCCACAATGACTGCAAAAAAAGAATAGTCCAGTTCCAGTTTTCAAATGAACCTGTCCTAGAGTGGAGGGGTAGTACTTCAGCTTTCAGAGGTCAGCTTATTTTCTACCTTCAGGAAAGGAATATGATATCTAAAGGATATGTCTATCATCTTGTTCGAGTTAAGGACACTAGTTCTAAAACTTCCAGTTTTGAATCAGTCCCAGTCGTGAGTGAATATTCAGATGTCTTTCCCAAAGATCTTGCAGGAATTCCTCCCGAAAGGGAAATAGACTTCGACATTGATCTTCTTTCAGATACTCAGCCTATATCTATTCCTCCGTATAAAATGGCACCAACAAAACTCAAAGAACTGAAAGAGCAGTTAAAGGATCTCTTAAATAAGGGATTCATCAGACCCAGTATGTCCCCGTGGGACATACCAATCTTATTCGTGCACAATAAAGATGGTTCTCTTAGAATGTGCATTGATTACCATCAGCTCAATAAAGTCACGATCAAGAATAAGTATCCACTTCCCCGAATTAATGACTTATTTGACCAACTTCAGGGGCCAACTATTTCTCTAAGATAGACCTCAGATCAGGCTATCATCAGCTCAGAGTCAAGGAATGTGATGTTCCAAAAAAAGCCTTCCGTACTCGGTATGGTCACTTCGAATTCCTAGTCATTTCCTTTGGTTTTACCAATGTCCCTACAATTTTCATGGACTTGATGAACTATGTGTTCAATCAATACTTTGACATGTTCTTTATAGTATTCATAGATGATATTCTTGTTTATTCCCACAGTGAGCGTGATCGTGCAGACCATCTTAGAATTGTACTTCAGACTCTCAGAGATCATCAGCTATTCACCAAATTTAGTAAGTGCAAATTTTGGCTAAGGTCAATAGCATTCCTTTGTCATATCATTTCCAGTGATGGAATTAGAGTAGATCCTCAAAAGACCGAAGCAGTAAAAAACTGGCCCAGACCTATCTCTCCATCAGATATCAGGAGTTTTTTGGGTTTGGTTGGCTATTATAGATGGTTTGTTGAGGGATTTTCTTTTATTGTATCCTCTATGACTAGATTGACCCAGAATAAAGTCAAGTTTTAGTGTTTAGATCCTTGCGAGAAGAGTTTTTAGGAGTTGAAGACTCGACTCACCCCAACTCCAGTTTTGGCTCTTCCAGATGGTTTAAATGGTTTCATAGTGTATTTTGATACATACAGAGTAGGTTTGGGTTGTGTCATCATGCAGCATGGTAAGGTCATAGCCTACGCCTCTAGATATCTTAAACCCCATGAGAAAAATTATCCTACTCATGATCTTGAGTCAGTAGCCGTAGTATTTTCCTTAAAGATTTGGAGGCATTACCTATATAGAGTTTATGTAGATGTGTTCACAGATCATAAAATCCTTCAGTATGTCTTTTCTCAGAAAGATCTCAATCTTCATCAGAGAAGGTGGTTAGAGCTCTTGAAAGATTATGACATGAGTGTCCTTTATTATCCGGGAAAGGCCAACATAGTGGCCAACACTCTCAATAGACTGTCTATGGGTAGTGTTGCTCATGTTGAGGACAGTAGGAAGAAGTTAACTCAGGAAGTCCATCAGCTTGCCAGACTAAGTATTCGCCTGGTCGATACAAAGGAGGGTGATATATGTGTTCATAGTAATTCAGAATCATCTCTAGTTTTCAAGGTGAAAGAAAAGCAAGATAGAGATCCCAGTTTAGTCAAGTTGAAAGATTCAGTCAAGGATCAGAAGGATGAGGTTTTCTCCCAAGGGGGAGATAGTTTATTGCATTGTCAAGGTCGTCTGTGTATTCCAGGTGTAGATGAATTGAGGCAGCAAATTCTTGCACAAGCGCATAGTACACGCTACTCTATTCATCCAGGGGACAGAAAGATGTACCGCAACTTGTGGGAGATCTATTAGTGGAGTGGGATAAAGAGAGATGTGGCAGAGTTTGTGGCTAAGTGCTCTATATTTCAGCAAGTTAAGATAGAGGATCAGAAGCCTAGTGGGTCCATGCAAGATTTTAATATTCCTACTTGGAAGTGGGAAGAAGTGAACATGGACTTCGTGGTAGGTTTGCCTCGTACTCGTCATCAACATAATTCAGTTTGGGTCATTATAGACAGGATGACCGAATCAACTCATTTTCTTCCAGTTCGTACCTCCTATTCAGCTAAGGATTACGCCAAATTCTATATCAGAGAGTTGGTCAGATTGCATGGTGTTCCGTTATCTATTATCTCAGACAAAGGTACCCAGTTCACATCTCATTTCTACAAAGCATTCTAAAAGGGTCTTGGTACCCAAGTTCATCTCAGTACAGCCTTCCATCCTCAGATAGATGGTCAAGCAGAAAGGTCAGCCTCCCAATTGATTTCAAGGGTAGTTGGGATGACCACTTGCCTTTGATTGAGTTTGCATACAACAGCAGCTATCATTCCAGTATTAAGATGGCTTCATTTGAAGCTCTCTATAGTAGGAGGTGCAGATCTCCAGTCAGTTGGTTCGAAGTTAGTGAGGCCTCAATTATAGGGCCTGACTTAGTATTCGATGCCTTAGAAAAAGTTCAGTTGATCAGAGAAAGACTCTGAGCTGCTCAGAGCCGATAGAAGTCTTATGCAGATGTGCCCAGAAAAGATCTTGAGTTCGAGATTGGTGACTATATTTATCTAAAGATCTCTCCCATGAAGGTAGTGAAGAGATTCGGCAAGAAGGAAAAGCTCAGTCCCCAATATATCGGTCCCTTCAAAATTCTCTGTTACTTTGGCAAAGTAGCTTATGAGCTCGAATTACCTTCAGATCTAGCCTCAGTTCATCCAGTATTCTATGTCTCTCTACTCAAGAAGTGCATAGGTTACCCAACTGTTGTAGTCCCTATTCAGAGCATAGATATTCAGAACAACCTCTCTTTCAAAGAGATTCCAGTCAAAATTCTTGACTATCAGACCTGCAGACTGAGGAACAAAGAAGTCCCTCTAGTCAAAGTTCTTTGGCAAAGTCAGTCTGCTGAGGGATATACTTGGGAAGCAGAAGCAGATATTCGTACCAAGTATCCTTACCTCTTCTCTGCTAATTCAGACTCTGCCCAAGGTAACAACTTTCCTTAAGCCTTTCAGTTTCATGTTCAGATTTTTGTTACAACTTGGTGTCTAGTTCATGTTCAAAATTCCATTATAAACTTGGTATCAATTACCATTGCATAGTCAGTCATGCATTCATGTGTCAGTTCAGTCATGTATTCATGCATCAGATATGCATGTTCAGTTTGATTAGAAACTCATCTTATCAGTAATTCAGTCATGCATCTATAAATCCATTATTTATGTATCAGATATGCATATTCAGCATAATACATTCAGCTTATCAATTATTTCAGTCATGAAATCATGTTTTAATTGTTCATGTTCAGCATGTACTTTAGTCTATTATTTCTCCCATCTCAGTCATTTTCATTCGAGGATGAATGTTCCCAAGGGGGAGATATTGTAATACCCCGTACTTCTACCTAGCTTAAATTCATCCCAAAGATGTCAAAGACATGCAAAGGATTAAAAACCCTCAATAAAACATCGATAATAACCTGCCAAGCCAACAAAACTCTGAATCTTGGTAGGCGAAGTAGGTCTAGCCCAATCACAAACCGCTGCAACCTTGGTTGGATCAATCCTAATTATAATACCCCATACTTCTACCTAGCTTAAATTCATCCTGAAGATGTCAAATACATGATTTAAATATGAATACACTTTTATAAATGTGGAATTTTCAATATTTTGACTTTTTGTTGTGTGGAAAATTGAATAAGCTTTTCATCGATACCAAATTTGCCTAAATCTGATAACCGGGTAAGAAGTTATGGCAATTTAATGTTTTAGTCATAAAACACTGTCATTTCAGCTAGTGACGCATCGTGCCATAAGCCAAAATGACATTTATTAATTTCCAGTAAGACTCCGCGATTACACCGCGTTGTGGAGGGCTCCTAAATCCCAATTATTCTTTTTCCAGTGAATCTCCGTGATGTCTCCGCGTCGTGCCAAACTTCCAGGTTGCAAACAAAGTGGCAATGTGATAGCTCTGCATCGCGCCATCTCCCAATTTCTCTGTTGTAAAATTCTAGAGACATGGCGCGCCAGCGCCGCGTCGCGCCAGCCTGCTAAATCGGGAAATTTTGATGAAAAATAAATATTTTGTCCAGGGATAAATTGGTCTTTTCCTAAGGTTTTAACACATTCAGGTGCAGAGATTTAATCCCTAAAAACATTTTAAATCATTATTTACTCACTTTTTTCCCCAAATCAATAACATTCTCTCCTAAGAAATAAAACCCTAGCTTTCAAGAAATCAAATCCAATTTCGAGAATCTCACCAAGAACTTCAAGAAACTTACAATCAAGGTATGTATAGTGTTTATTCATGGATTCCTTTCATCCATGAAGCCCAAGAATCAAGTTTTAAATCATGTATTATGAATATTATGTTGTGGGTTGATTATGTTTATGTGATTGTTGTTGTATGGTTCCCAAGTTGAAATCTCAATGTAATTTTATGGAATTATATTAGTATATGAGTTTAAATCCATGAATTGAGTGGTTATGAGGTGTTAATTGATGATTATACCTATGCCCTAAGTGGTGCATGTAAGGTGTTTGATAAAATGCCTCGAAGACTAGAAATTTTGTAATATAGCTCAATTGTGACTTAAGTGATGGATTCATATTTTACCCTTATGTTCAAATTACTCTCATGCTATTGATGTGCAATGTAGATGTTTATTGAAATGCTCATGATGCTAGAATGTGGAATCATGACATTGATTATATGCATTCCTTCCATGTACAAGATTATGATAACATGTACTTCATGAAATCCCCAACTTATTGTATTATGAATTGTTGATATTGGTCATGTGTTCAAGAAGTGTTAAGTCTTGTCAATTTCATGCTATCGAGTCTTGGGGATACTTGTACCCAACAATTTAGCTGTGTGCCTAAAGCCAGTGTCATTTATCACGATATCCTCAATCAAGCCATGTTCAGTAGAATTCAGTCAGTCATGTGACTCAGGAAAACTCAGTAATCCCAGTAATCTCAGAAAGCTCAGTACTTCAGTAATCTCAGTAGTATTCCATCAGTCAACAAAACTCAATGAACTCAGTCCATTTCAATTCAGTTAATCATGTTCAGTGTCTATTCAGATGGGAGTAGAATTTAGTACCGAGTGAACCCAAGGATGAGGACACACACTGACAATTGAGGGTGTGATCCTTATAAGCAATCTTTGCGTTTCAGAACTATATAGCCAGTATAAGTTGAGACATCAACACTGACAGATGAGGGTTGATGAGGCGGATAAACACTGTTAGATGAGGGTCCCACCATTCTCTTTTGGGGACACTGTCAGATGAGGGTCACCCACAGCTTGTCTTTACCAGTGGCGCGGTATTGACACCCTTCCAATTAAGGTTACAGATTAGACCCCAACCTAGCTATATTGCTTTATTTGGGGCATGTCGGTTTGATGACTACTTCCTATAGTTACAGTTCCAGACTCAGTCTCAGTAATAGAACTCAAATAGTTCTTCAGAATTTCATAACTATTAGATACAGTCAACTCAGAACAGTACGGAACTCAATTAGTTCCATCAGAACATAGACTGTCAGATACGGTCACTTAGTATTAGTTATATCACTTATCAGTGACTCATGTTATCAG
>JAPEIP010001998.1:0-20657 GCA_026120095.1 Capsicum chinense | reverse complement strand
GGTGGGGCCGAGGTTCAGGCGTGCTGTGGGCCGAAAATCAATCGTAGCATGCCAGGGTAGTTGGAGATCATCCCAATATGGTCCGTTTAATTTTTCATGGCCATTTGGGTGGACAAACAGGTAAAATGGCGCGAATGGGGCTTTTTGGGCCAAATCGGTGTGCTATAGACCACGGTTTCATGTATGGGCCTGGGGTCCGAGCGTTTGGTGGGCCAAAAAATAATCGAGGCATGCCAGGGAGGTTGGGGATCATCCCAGTGTGGTCCGTTTAATTTTTCATGTCTATTTGGGTTGACAAACGGATGAAAAGACACAAACGGGGAATTTTCGAGTCGTATCGGTGTGCTACAGCCCATGGTTTCAGGGGTGGGCTCGGGGTCCGAACGTGCTGTGGTCTGAAAATCAATTGGGGCATGCCACAGAGGTTGGAGATTGTCCTAGTATGGTCTGTTTAATTTTTCGTGGTCGTTTGGTTGGACAAAAAAAGCAAAATGGCATAAACGGGGCTTTTTCAGGCCAAATCGGTGTGTTATAGACCACGGTTCTCTGGTGCACTTGAGATTCAAGCATTCTGTGGGCCAAATATTTCTCGGGGCATGCCAAGAAGGTTGGGGATCTTCCCAGTGTTGTCCTTTAAATTTTTCGTGGCCATTTGGGTGGACAAACACGCAAAACAGCACAAACCGGGTATTTTTGGGCCAAATCGATGTGCCATAACCCACAGTTTTGGGGGTGCGCCCGAGGTTCGAGAATGTTGTGGGCCAAAAATTGATCGGGGCATGCCAAGAAGGTTGGGGATCATCCCAGTATGGTCCATTTGATATTTCGTGGCCATTTGGGCGGATAAACGAGCAAAATGACACAAACGGGTCATTTTTGGGCCATAGCGATGTGCTATAGCCCACGACTTTGGGGATGGGTCCGGGGTCTAGGTGTACTGTGGGTTGGAAATCAATCGGGGCATGCCAGGGAGATTTGGGATCATCCTAGTGTGATCCGTTTAATTTTTTATGGTCATTTGGGTGGACAAACGGGCTAAACGGCGCAAATGGGGTGTTTTCGGGCTAAATAGGTGTGCTATAGCCCAAGGTTTCGGGGGTGTGCCTGGGGTCCGGGTGTATTGAGTGCCAAAAATTGACTAGGGCATGTCAGGGAGGTTGGAGATCATCCTAGTGTGGTCCGTTTAATTTTTTGTGTCCATTTGGATGGACAAATAGGCTAACGGCATGAACGGGGCATTTTCGACCAAATCAGTGTGCTTTAGCCCACGGTTTTGGGGTGGGCCTGGGGTCCGAACGTACTATGGGTTGAAAATTGACTAGGGCATGCCTGAAAGGTTGGGGATTATCCAAGTGTAGTCTGTATAATTATTTGCGGCCATTCATGTGGACAAACGAGAAAAATGGCGCGAACGGGGCATTTTTGGGCCAAATCGATGTGCTATAGCCCATAATTTTAGGGGTGCACCCGAGGTCCAGGCGTGGGGTGGGCCAAAAATTGGGGTGCTATAGCCCATGATTTCGGGGGTGGGCTAGGGGTCTGGGCAAGCTGTATCTAGAAAATCAATCGGGGCATGCCAGAGAGGTTGGGCATCGTCCCAGTGTGGTCCGTTTAATTTTTCATCTCCATTTGGGTGGATAAACGTGTGAAACGGTGGAAACGGGGCATTTTTAGGCCAAATCGGTGTACTATAGCCCACAATTTTGGGTGTAGGACTAGAGTCAGGGCGTGTTGTGTCCCAAAAATTGATCAAGGCATGCCAGGGTGGTTCAGGATCATCCCAGTGTGGTTCGTTTAATTTTTTTAGGCTATTTGGGTGGACAAACGGGCTAAACGACACAAACGAGGCATTTTTGGGCGCCAAATCGGTGTGCTATAGCCTATGATTTTGAGAGTGGGCCTGGTGTTCGAGTGTGATGTGGGCTTAAAATTGACCGGGGCATGCCAGGCAGATTGAGGATCATCCCTATAAGGTTCGTTTAATTTTTCGTGGCCTTTTGGGTTGACAAACGAGCGAAATAACGCTATCAAAGCATTTTCGGGCTAAATCAGTGTGCTGTAGCCCATGATTTTTAGGTTAGGCCCGAGGTACGAGTGTGTTGTTGTCCAAAAATTGACCAGGGCGTGCCAGGGAGGTTGTGGATCATCCAAGTGTGGCCTGTTTAACTTTTTGTGGCAATTTGGGTGGAAAACAAGCAGAATGGTGTAAACGGGGCATTTTTAGGCTAAATTGATGTGCTATAGCCTACGGTTTTGGAGGTGGGCTCGGGGTCCGAACGTGCTGTGGGCTGAAAATCTATAGGGGCATGCCAGAGAGGTTGGGGATCATCCTAGTATGGTCCGTTTAATTTTTTGTGGCTATTTGGGTGGACAAACGGGTGAAACAGTGCGAACGTGGCAGTTTTGGGCAAAATCGGTGAGCTATAGCCCACGATTTTGGGGGTGCGCCCAGGTTTCGAGTATGTTATGGGTCGAAAATCCACCGAGGCCTGCAAGGGAAGTTGGGGATTGTCCCAGTGTGGTCTGTTTAATTTATCGTGGCCATTTGGGTTGACAAACGGGCGAAACGGCACAAACAGGTATTTTTGGGCCAAATCGCTGTGCTATAGCCCATGGTTTCGGAGGTGTGCCTAGGGTCCAGGTGTACTGTGTGTCAAAAATCAATCGGGAGTGTCAGGGAGGTTGGGGATCATCCCAGTGTGGTCCGTTTAACTTTTCGTCGCCATTTGGATGGGCAAATGAGGAAACAGCAGGAACGGGGCATTTTTGGCAAAATCGATGCCTACGATTTTGGGGATGGGCGTGGGGTCTGGGTGTGCTGCATGTCAAAAATCAACAGGGGCTTGCCAGAAAGGTTGGGTATCATCTCAGTCTGTTCCGTCTAATTTTTTGTGGCCCTTTGTGTGGACAAACGGGTGAAACCATGTAGATGAGGCATTTTTGGGCCAAATCAGTGTGCTGTAGCCCACGGTTTCGAGGGTGAGCCTGGGGTCCGAGCGTGCTGTTGGCCAAATCTCAATTGGGGCATTCCAGGAAGGTTGGAGATCATCCCAGTGTGGTTCATTAAATTTTTCGTGGCCATTTGGGTGGACAAATAGGCGAAACGACGCGAATGGGGCATCTTTGGGCCAATTTTGTATGCTATGGCCAACATTTTCAGGGGTGTGCCCGAGTTTGGACATGTTGTGGGCTAAAAATTGATCGGGGAATGCCAGGAAGGTTGGGGATTGTTCTAGTGTGGTCTTTTTAATTTTTCGTGGCTATTTGGGTGGACAAACATGCGAAAAAGAGCGAACGGGGCATTTTCAGTACAAATCGATATGCTATAGCCCATGATTTTGGGGGTGGGGCTAAGGTTCGAGCGTGCTGTGGGCTGAAAATCAATCGTAGCATGCCAAGGAGGTTGGAGATCATACCAGTATGGTCCGTTTAATTTTTCATAGCCATTTGGGTGGACAAACAGGCAAAACGGCGCAAATGGGGCATTTTTGGGTCAAATCGGTGAGCTATAGCCCGCAGTTTCATGTCTGGGCCTAGGGTCCGAGCGTTTGCTGGCCAAAAAATAATCGAGGCATGCCAGGGAGGTTGGGGATCATCCCAGTGTGGTCCGTTTAATTTTTCATGTCTATTTGGGTTGAAAAATGGGTGAAACGACACAAACGAGGAATTTTTGAGTCGTATCGGTGTACTACAGCCTATGGTTTCAAGGGTGGGCTCGGGGTCCGGATGTGCTGTGGTCCAAAAATCAATTGGCACATGCCACGGAGGTTGGAGATCATCCTAGTGTGGTCCATTTAATTTTTTGTGGCCGTTTGGTTGGACAAAAAAGTAAAACGGCATGAACGGGGCATTTTCAGGCCAAATCGTTGTGTTATAGACCGCGGTTCTAGGGTGCGCTTAAGATCCGAATGTTCTGTGGGCTGAAAATCGATTAGGGCATGCCAAGAAGTTTGGGGATCTTCCCAGTATTGTCTTTTTAATTTTTCGTGGCCATTGGGTGGAAAAATAGGCAAAACAGCGCAAACTGGATATTTTTGGGCCAAATCGATGTGCCATAACCCATATTTTTGGGGGTGCGCCCGAGGTTCGAGAATGTTGTGGGCCAAAAATTGATCGGGGCATGCCAAGAAGGTTGGGGATCATCACAGTATGGTCCATTTAATATTTCGTGGACATTTCGGCGGATAAACGGGCAAAACGACACAAACGGGGCATTTTTGGACCATAGCGATGTGCTATAGCCCACGACTTTGGGGCTGGGTCCGGGGTCTGGGTATGCTGTGGGTTGAAAGTTAATCGGGACATGCTAGGGAGATTGGGGATCATCCCAGTGTGATCCATTTAATTTTTTGTGGTCATTTGGGTGGACAAACGGGCTAAACGGCGCAAATGGGGTGTTTTCGGGCCTAATCGGTGTGCTATAGCCCAAGGTTTTGGGGGTGTGCCTGGGGTCCGGGCGTACTGTTTGCCAAAAATCGACCAGGGCATGTCATGGAGGGTGGAGATCATCCTAGTGTGGTCCTTTTAATTTTTTGTGGCCATTTGAATGGACAAACTGCCTAACAGCGTGAACGGGACATTTTCGGCCAAATCAGTGTGCTTTAGCCCACGGTTTTGGGGGTGGGCCTGGGGACCGAGCATACTATGGGTTGAAAATCGACTAGGGCATGTATTAAAGGTTGGGGATTATCCCAATGTAGTTTGTACAATTATTTACGGCCATTTATGTGGACAAACGAGAAAAATGGCACGAACGGGGCATTTTTGGGCCAAAATTGTGTGCTATAACCCACAATTTCGGGGGTGCACCCAGGGTCTAGGCGTGCAGTGGGCTAAAAATTGACTAGGGCATGGTAGGAAGGTCAGGGATCATCCCAGTATGGTCCATTTAATTTGTCATGGCCATTTGGGTTGACAAACGGTCAAAACGGTGCTAAGAGGGCATTTTTGGGATAAATCGATGTGTTATAGCCCACGGTTTTAGGAGTGGTCTCGGGATTCGGGTGTGTTATGGGTCAAAAATTGACTGGGGCATGCCAGGGAGGTTGGGGTTCATCTTAGTGTGGTCCGTTTAATTTTTCGTGGCTATTTGGGTGGACAAACAAGCAAAACGGCAAGAACGGGACATTTTTGGGCCAAATCGGTATGCTATAGCCTACGGTTTTGGGGGTGAGCCAGGGTTCTAGAGTGCTATGGTCCAACAATTGACTGAGGCATTCTAGTGAGGTTGGGAATCATCCCAGTGTCTTCCATTTAATTTTTTACGGCTATTTGGGTGGACAAACGGGTGAAACGACGTGAATGAAGCATTTTCAAGCCAAATCGGTGTTCTATATCCCATGGTTTTGGGGATGGGTCCGGGTTCTGAGCGTTCTGTGGGTAGAAAATCAGCTGAGGCATGCTAGGGAGATTGAGAATCATCCCAAAGTGGTTCGTTTAATTTTTTGGGCCATATCGGTGTGTATAACCCACGGTTTTGGGGTAGGCTCGGGGTCCGGGCATGTTGTAGGCTGAAAATCAACCAGGGCGTGCTAGGGAGGTTGGGGATCATCCTAGTATGGTTTGTTTAATTTTTCATTGCCATTCGGGAGGACAAGAAATCAAAAAGGCACGAGCCGGGCATTCTCAGGCAAAATTGGGGTGCTATAGCCCACGATTTTGGGGGTGGGCTCGGGATCTGGGCAAGCTGTATCTAGAAAATCAATCGACACATGCCATGGAGGTTGGCCATTGTCCAAGTGTGGTCCTTTTAATTTTTCATCTCCATTTGCGTGGATAAACATGTGAAACGGTGCAAACGGGGCATTTTTAGGCCAAATCGATGTGCTATAGCCCACAGTTTTGGGTGTGGGCCCGGGTTCAGGGCGTGTTGTGTCCCAAAAATTGATCAAGACATTCCATGGTGGTTTGGGATCATCTCAGTATGGTTCGTTTAATTTTTTTAGGCCATTTGGGTGGACAAACGGGCTAAACGGCATAAACGGGGCATTTTTGGGCCAAATCAGTGTGCTATAGCCCACAATTTTGATAGTGGGCCCAGTGTTTGGGTGTGATGTGGGCTTATAATTGAACGGGGAGTGCCAGGGAGATTGGGGATCATACCTATAAGGTTTATTTAATTTTTCGTGGCCTTTTGGGTGGACAAACGGGCAAAATTATGCGATCAGAGCATTTTTGGGCTAAATCAGTGTGCCATAATCCATGATTTTTAGGGTGGGCCCAGGGTACGAGTGTGCTGTTGTCCAAAAATTGACTAGGGAGTGCCAGGGAGGTTAAGGATCATACCAGTGTGGTCTGTTTAATTTTTTCGTGACCATTTGGGTGGAAAAATGGGCGAAATGGTGTAAACGACACATTTTTAGGCTAAATTGATATGCTATAGCCACAGTTTTGGGAGTGGGCTCGGGGTCCGAACGTGCTGTGGGTTGAAAATCCATAGGGGCATGCCAAAGAGGATGGGGATCGTCCTAGTATGGTCTGATTAATTTTTTGTGGCCATTTGGATGGACAAACGGGTGAAACAGCACGAACGTGGCAGTTTTAGGCTAAATTGATGAGCTATAGCCCACGATTTTAGGGGTGCGCCCAGGTTCCAGGTGTGTTATGGGACAAAAATCTACCAAGGTCTACCAGGGAAGTTGGGATTGTCCCAGTGTGGTTCGTTTAATTTATCGTGGCCATTTGGGTGGACAAACAGGCAAAACGACACAAACGGGGTGTTTTGGGGCCAAATCGCTGTGCTATAGCCCATGGTTTCGGAGGTGTGCCTGGGGTCCAGTCGTACTTTGTGTCAAAAATCAATCGAGGAGTGACAGGGATGTTGGGGATCATCCTAGTATGGTCCGTTTAATTTTTCGTCGACATTTGGATGGACAAACGGGGAAACAGCGGGAACAAGGCATTTTCAGCAAAATCGATGTGCTTTAGCCCATAATTTTTGGGGTGGGTGTGGGGTCCGGGTGTGCTGCATGTCAAAAATCAACTGGGGCTTGCCAGAAAGGTTGGGTATCATCTCAGTGTGTTCCGTTTAATTTTTTGTGGCTCTTTGTCTGGACAAACGGGTGAAATGGTGCAGATGAGGTATTTTCGGGCCAAATCAGTGTGCTGTAGCCCACAGTTTTGAGGGTGAGCCTGGGGTCCGGGTGTGCTATTGGCCAAAACTCAATCGGGGCATGCCAGGGATGTTGGAGATCATCCCAGCGTGGTCTGTTAAATTTTTTGTGGCTATTTGGGTGGACAAATGGGCGAAACGGCGCGAACGGGGCATCTTCGGGCTAATTTGGTATGCTATATCCAACATTTTTAGGGGTGTGCCCGAGGTTCGGGCATGTTGTGGGCCAAAAATTGATCGGGGTATGCCAGGAAGTTTGAAGATTGTTCCAATGTGGTATTTTTAATTTTTCATGGCTATTTGGGTGGACAAACATGCGAAACAGAGCGAACGGGGCATTTTCAGGACAAATCGATATGCTATAGCCCACGATTTTGGGGGTAGGGCCATGGTTCGAGCGTGCTGTGGGATGAAATTCAATCGTAGCATGCCAGGGAGGTTGGAGATCGTCCTAGTATGGTCCGTTCAATTTTTCATGGCCATTTGGGTGGACAAACAGGCAAAATGGCGCGAATGGGGAATTTTCGGGCCAAATCGGTGTTCTATAGCCCTCGATTTCGTATCTGGGCCTGGGGTTCGAGCGTTTGGTGGGCGAAAGAATGATCGAGGCATGCCAGGGAGGTTGGGGATCATTCCAGTGTGGTTTGTTTAATTTTTCATGTTTATTTGGGTTGACAAACGGGCGACACGACATAAACGGGGAATTTTCGAGCTGTATCGGTGTGCTACAGCCCATGGTTTCAGGGGTGGGCTCTGGGTCCGGACGTTCTGTGGTCCAAAAATCAACTGGGGTATGCCACTAAGGTTGGAGATCATCCTAGTATGGTCCGTTTAATTTTTCGTGGCCATTTGGTTGGACAAAAAAGCAAAACAGCATAAACGGGACATTTTCAGGCAAAATAGGTGTGCTATACCGCACGGTTTTGGAGGTGCACTCGGGGTTCTAGCTTGCTGTGAGCCGACAATCATATGGGGCATTCTAGGGGGGTTGAAGATCATCCCAGTATGGTCCGTTTCATTTTTCGTGGCTATTTGGGCGGATAAACGGGCGAAACACTATGAACAGGGCATTTTTAGGCAAAATCGGTGTGCTATAGCCCATGATTTTGGGCTGTACTCAGGTTATGGGCGTGTTGTAGGCTGAAAATTAATTAGAGCATGCCAGGGAGATTGGGGATCATCCCACTGTGTTCCATTTAATTTTTTGGGATAATTTGGGTGGATTAACAGGCAAAATGGTTCGAACAGGGCATTTTCAGGCTAAATCGGTGTGTTATAGCCCACGGTTCTAGAGCGGGCTTGAGATCCGAGCATTTTGTGGGCCGAAAATTGATTGGGTCATGCCAATAAGGTTGGGCATCTTTCCAGTGTTGTCATTTTAATTTTTCGTGGCCATTTGGGTAGACAAACAGGCAAAACAGCGCAAACAGGGTATTTTTGGGCCAAATCGATGTGCCATAGCCCACAGTTTTGGGTGTGCGCCCGAGGTTCGAGCATGCTGTGAGCCAAAAATTGATCGGGGCATGCCAAGAAGGTTGGGGATCATCCCAGTATGGTCCATTTAATATTTCGTGGCCATTTGGGCGGATAAACGGGCAAAACGACACAAACGGGGCATTTTTAGGCCATATTGATGTGCTATAACCCACGACTTTGGGGCTGGGTCCGGGGTCTGGGGGTGCTGTGGGTTGAAAGTTAATCGAGGCATGCTAGGGAGATTGGGGATCGTCTCAGTATGGTCCGTTTAATGTTTTGTAGTCATTTGGGTGGACAAACAGGCAAAACGGCGCAAATGAGGTGTTTTCGGGCTAAATCGGTGTGCTATAGCCCAAGGTTTCGGGGGTGTGCCTGGGGTCCGGGCGTACTGTGTGCTGAAAATTGACCAGGGCATGCCAGGGAGGTTAGATATCATCCTAGTATGGACCGTTTAATTTTTCGTGGCCATTTAGATACACAGACGGGCTAACGGCGTGAACGGGGAATTTTCGGCCAAATCAGTGTGCTTTAGTCCACGGTTTTGGGGGTGGGCCTGGGGTTCGGGCGTGCTATGGGTTGAAAATCAAATGGGGCATGTCTAAAGGGTTGGGGATTATCCCAGTGTAGTCTGTATAATTATTTGCGGCCATTTATGTGGACAAACGTGAAAAATGGTGCGAACAGGGCATTTTTAGGCCAAATTGGTGTGCTATAGCCCACAATTTTGGGGGTGCACCCAGGGTCCAGGCATGCGGTGGGTCAAAAATTGACCGGGGCATGGAATGGATGTTAGGGATCAGCCGAGTATGGTCCGTTTAATTTGTCATGGCCATTTGGGTTGACAAACAGGCAAAACGGCGCTAACAGGGAATTTTTGGGATAAATCGATGTGTTATAGCCCACGGTTTTAGGAGTGGTCTCGGGGTTTGGGTGTGCTGTGGGTCAAAAATTGATCGGGGTATGACAGGGAGGTTAGGAATCATCTTAGTATGGTCTGTTTAATTTTTCTTGGCTATTTGGGTGGATATACAAGCTAAACGGTAAGAATGGGACATCTTTGGGCCAAATCGATGTACTATAGCCCACGGTTTTAGGGGTGCGCCAGGGGTTCTGGAGTGCTGTGGGCCAACAATCGCCTGAGACATGCTAGTGCTGTTAGGAATCGTCCTAGTGTCTTCCATTTAATTTTTTGTAGCTATTTGGGTGGACAAACAGGCAAAATGGTGCGAACGGGGCATTTTCGTGCTAAATTGGTGTTCTATAGCCCATGGATTTGGGGGTGGGCCCGAAGTTCGAGCGTTCTGTGGGATGAAAATGATCGGGTCATGCTAAGGAGGTTGGGATCATCCCAGTATGGTTCGTTTAATTTTTTGTAGCCATTTGGGTGGACAAACGGGCAAAACAGAGCGAATGGGGCATTTTCGGGCCAAATCGATGTGCTATAGCCCATGATTTTGGGGGTGCACTGGGGTCCGGGTGTTCGGTGGCCAAAAATCATTCCGGGCATGCCAGGCAGGTTGGGAATCATCCAAGTATGGTCTGTTTACTTTTTTGTGGCCATTTGGGTGGATAAACGGGCCAAACGGTGCGAACGAGATGTTTTCAGGCTAAATCGGTGTGTTATATCCCACGATTTTGGGAGTAGGCCCAGGTTTCAGGCGTGCTATGGGCAAAAAATTGATTGGGGCATGCCAGGGAGGTTGGGGATCATCCCAGTATGGTTCGTTTAATTTTTTGAAGCCATTTGGGTGGACAAACGGGCAAAACAAAGCAAACAGGGTATTTTCGGGCCAAATCGATGTGCTATAGCCCACAGTTTTTGGGGTGCACGGGGGTTCGGGTGTTCGGTGGCCGAAAATCATCCGGGGCATGCCAGGCAGGTTGGGGATCATCCCAGTGTGGTCTGTTTAATTTTTCGTGGCCATTTGGGTGGATAAACGAGCCAAACGGTACGAACGGGATGTTTTCAGGCCAAATCGGTTTGTTATATCCCACGATTTAGGGAGTGGGCTCAGGTTTCAGGCATGCTATGGTCCAAAAATTGATTGGGGCATGCCAGGGAGGTTGGGGATCGTCCCAATGTGGTCCATTTAATTTTTCGTGGCCATTTTGGTGGATAGACAAGCGAAACGGTGCGAATAAGTCATTTTTGGGCTAAATTGGTGTGCTAGAGCCCACGATTTTAAGGGTGCGCCCGGGTTCAGGGCATGCTGTGGACTGAAAATCGACTAGGGCATGCCAGGAAAATTTTGGATCATCCCATTGTGGTCCATTTAATTTTTCATGGCCATTTGGGTGGATGAACGGGTGAAATAGCATAAACTAGGCATTTTCGAGCTAAATCGGTGTGCTATAGCCCACGATTTCAGGAGTGGGCCTGGGTCCAAGCATTCTTTGGGCTGAAAATTTACCGGGACATGCTAGGAAGGGTGGGGATTATCCCAGTATGATTCGTTTAATTTTTTGTGGCCATTTGGATGGAAAACGAGCGAAACAGCGCGAACTGGGCATTTTTAGGACAAATCGGTGTGCTTTGGCCCACAGTTTTGGGGGTGGACTCGTGGTTCAGGCGTGCTGTGGGCCAAAAATCGATCGGGGCATGCCAGGGAGGTTGGGGATCATCCCAGTATGGCCCTTTTAATTTTTTATGGCCATTTGAGTGGACAAACGGGCAAAACGGTACAAACATGATATTTTTGGGTCCAATCGGGGCATGCCAAGGAGGTTAGAGATCATCCCAGTATGGTCCGTTAAATTTTTTGTGGCCATTTGGGTGGGCAAAAAGGCGAAAGGTACAAACGGGCATTTTTCAGGCAAAATCGGTGAGCTATAGCCCTCGATTTTGAGGTGGGTCTGGGATCCGATTGAGCTGTGGGCCAAAAATAGACTTGGGCAAGCCTTGGAGGTTTTGGATCATCCCATTATGGTCCGTTTAATTTTTCCTAGCCATTTGGGTTGACAAACGAGAGAAACGGTGCAAACCAAGCATTTTTGGGCCAAATTAGTGCGCTATAGCCTACAATTTTGGGGAGTATTATGGGCCAATAATTTATCGGGGCATACCAGGAATGTTGGGGATCATCCCAGTGTAGCCCGTTTAATTTTTCATGGCTATTTGGGTGGACAAACGGACAAAACAGCGCGAACGGGGCATTTTTGGGCCAAATCGGAGTGCTATAGCCCACGATTTTAGGGGTAGGCTCAGGGTCCGGGCGTTCTGTGGGCTAAAAATCAACCGGGGTATGCTAGGGAGGTTTGGGATTTTCCCAGTGTGGTCTGTTTAATTTTTTGTGGCCATTTGGGTGGACAAACGGGCGAAATGGCACGAACGGGGCATTTTCAGGCCAAATCGGTGTGCTATAGCCCACGGTTTAGGGTGTGGGCCCAGGGTTCGGGCATTCTGTGAGCGAAATATCTATTCAGGTGTACCAGGGAGGTTGGGGATCATCCTAGTATGGTCCGTTTAATTTTTCATGGCTATTTGGGTGGACATACGGGCAAAATAGCGTGAACGGGGCATTTTTAAGCCAAATTGGTCTGCTATAGCCCATGGTTTTGGGTGTGGGCCTGGGGTTCAGGTGTTCTGTGGGCCAAAAATCGACCGAGGCATGCCAGCGAAGTTGTGGATAGTCCTAGTGAGGTCCGTTTAATTTGTCATGGCCATTTGGATGGACAAATGAGTGAAACGGCGTAAATGGGGCATTTACGGGCAAAATTGGTGTTCTATAGCCCTCTGTTTTGGGAGTGCGACCGCGATACGGGCGTGGTGTGGGATGAAAATTAATCGGGGTGTGCCGGGGAGATTGGGGATCATCCCAGTATGGTCCGTTTAATTTTTTTTGGCAATTTGGGTGGACAAATAGGTGAAACGGTGCGAATGGGACATTTTTGGGCCAAATCGGTTTCCTATATCCCACGGTTTTTGGGGTGGGCCTGGGGTTCAACCGTTCTGTGAGCCAAAAATCAATCGGGCCATGACAAGGAGGTTGGGGATCGTGCCAGTATAATCCATTTAATTTTTTGTGGACATTTGGGCAGACAAACGGTGAAACAGCGCAAACGGGGCATTTTCAGGCCAAATCGGTGTGCTATAGCCCAAGGTTTTGGGAGTGGAACAGGGTCCTAGCGTGTTGTGGTTTGAAAATCTATCGGGGCATGCCAGGGAGGTTGGGATCATTCCAGTGTGGTCGATTTAATTTTTCGTTGCCATTTGGGTGGTCAAACGGGTGAAATAGCGCGAACGTGGCATTTTCGGGCCACATCAATGTGCTATAGCCCACGGTTTCGGGGGTGCGCCTGGGGTCCGGGCGTGCTTTGGCAGAAAATCCACTGGGGCCTTCCAGAGAGGTTGGGGATTATCCCAGTGTGGTTCGTTTAATTTTTTGTGGCCATTTGGATGGACAAGCGGGCAAAACGGCGCGAACGAGGTGTTTTTGGGCCAAATCGGTGTGCTATAGCCCATGATTCCGGGCGTACTGTGTGCCAAAAATTAATCAGGGCATGCAGGGAGGTTGGGGATTGTCCTAGTGTTGTATGTTTTATTTTTTGTGGCCATTTGGATGGACAAACGGGCAAATAGGCGCGAACGGAGAATTTTCGGCCAAATCGGTGTGCTTCAGCCCACGGTTTTAGGGGTGGGCCTAGGGTTCGGGCGTGTCGTAGGCCAAAAATTGACCAGGCATGCCATAAAGTTTGGGGATCATCTAAGTGTGGTTCGTTTAATTTTTCATGGCCATTATGGTGGACAAATAAGTGAAACAGCAAGAACGGGGATTTTTGGGCCAAATCGGTGTGCTATATCTCACGGTTTTGAGGGTGGGCCTGGGTTTCGGGCGTGCTGTAGGAAAAAAATCAACCGGGGCAAGCCAGGGAGGTTGGGGATCATGCCAGTATGGTTTGTTTAATATTTTATGACCATTTGAGTGGATAAACCAGAGAAATTGTGCGAATGGGGCATTTTCAGGCCTAATCGGTGTTCTACAGCCCATAAATTTAGGGGTGGGCCCGAGGTCCGAGCGTTCTAAGGGATGAAAATGATCGAGGCATGACAAGGAGGCTAGGGATCATCCTAGTGTGGTCCGTTTAATTTTTTGCGGCCATTTGGGTGGATAAATGGGCAAAACAATGCGAATGGGGCATTTTCGAACCAAATCGGTGTGCTATAGCCCACGGTTTTAGGGGTGCACCAGGGTCAGGGTGTGATATGGGCCAAAAATCAACTGGGGCATCCCAGGCAGGTTAGGGATCATCTCAGTATGGTTCGTTTAATTTTTCACAGCCATTTGGGAGGACAAACGGGACGAACGGTGCGAATAGGGTGTTTTTGGGCTAAATCGATGTGTAATAGCCCACGGTTTTAGGAGTGGGCCCAGGTTTTGGGCGTGCTATGGGATCAAAATCGACTGGGGTATGCCAGAGGGGTTAGGGATTATCCTAGTATGGTCCATTTAGTTTTTCATGGCCATTTGGGTGGACAGACAGGTGAAACAGTGCGAACAGGAAATTTTCAGGCCAAATCGGTGTACTATAGCCCACTGTTTTGGGGTGCGCCCAAGTTCCGGGCATACTGTGGGCTGAAAATCGACCGAGGCATGCCAGAAAGGTTTGGAATCATCCCAGTGTGGTCCATTGAATTTTTTCTGGCAATTTGGGTGGATAAACTGGCGAAACAACATGAACTGGGCATTTTCTGACCAAATCGGTGTGCTATAGCCCATGATTTCGGGAGTGGTCCTGGGTCCAGGCGTGCTTTGGGCTAAAAATCGATCGATAGATGGCAGGGAGGTTGAGGATATTCCCAGTATGGTCCGTTTAATTTTTTGTGGCCATTTGAGTGAAAAATGGGCGAAATAGCACGAATGGGGCACTTTTGGACCAAATCGGTCTACTTTAGCCCACAGTTTCAGGGCTGGTGGAATCAGGGTCTAGGTGTGCTGTAGGTCAAAAATTGACCAGGGCATGTAAGGGAGGTTGGGGATCGTCCTAGTTTGGTTCGTTCAATTTTTCATGGCCATTTGGGTGGACAACCGAGCAAAACGGCGTGAACGGAGCACTTTTAGCCCAAATCGGTGTGCTATGGCCCAAGATTTTAGGGGTGGGATCGGGGTGTGCGGTAGGCCAAAAATTAATTGAGGTGTGCCAGGGAGGTTGGGGATGGTCCCAGTGTGGTTCATTTAATTTTTTGTGATAATTTCGGTGGACAAACGGGCGATACAGCGCGAACGGGGCATTTTAGACCAAATTGGCGTGCTATAGCCCCCTCTTTTGGGTGTGGGCCTAGGGTCCAAGCGTGCTGTGGGCAAAAAATTGATCAAAACATTCTAGGGATGTTGGAGATCATCCTAGTGTGGTTCGTTTAATTTTTCATGGCCATTTTGGAGGACAAACGGGCAAAACGACGCTAACGGAACATTTTTGGGATAAATCGGTGAGCTATAGCCCACGGTTTTAGGGGTAGACCAGGGGTCCGGGTGTGCTGTGGGCCAAAAATAGACTAGGGCATGCTAGGGAGGATGGGGATCATCTTCGTAAAGTTCATTTAATTATTCGTGGCCATTTGGGTGGACAAATGGGCAAAACGGCGCGAACGAGGCATTTTCGGGCCAAATTGGTGGGCTATAGCCCACGGTTTCACGGGTGGGCTTGGGGTTCGGGCATGTCGTGGGCCAAAAATCGTCCAAGGTGTGCCAGGGTGGTTGGGGATCATCCCAGTGTAGTTCGTTTTATTTTTCATGGCCATTTGGGTGGATATACTGCCCGAACGGGGTATTTTTGAGCCAAATCGGTATTTTATAGCCCACGGTTTCGGGGGAGGGCCCGGGGTTCGAGCGTTTTATGGGTCAAAAATCAATCGAGGCATGTCAGGAAGGTTAGGGATCATCCCAGTGGGGTCAGTTTAATTTTTTATGGCCATTTGGGTAGACAAACGGGCGAAACGACGCAAACAGGGCACTTTTTGGCTAAATCAGTGTGCTATAGCCCACGGTTTCATGGGTGGGCCTAGGGTTCGGGCATGTTGTGGGCCAAAAATCGCCCGAGGCATGCCAGGGAGGTCGGAGATCATCCCAGTGTAGTCCGTTTAATTTTTCGTGGCCATTTGGGTGGATAAACTGTGCAAATGGTGTATTTTCGAGCTAAAGCGGTATTCTATAGCCCACGGTTTTGGGGGTGGGCCCAGGATTCGAGCGTGTTGTGGGCTAAAAATCAATCAAGGCATGGCAGGAAGGTTAGGGATCATCCCAGTGGGGTCAGTTTAATTTTTTGTGGCCATTTGGGTAGACAAACGGGCGGAACGATGCGAACGGGGCATTTTCAGGCTAACTCGATTTGCTATAGCCTACGGTTTTGGGGGTGGGCCTGGGGTCCAGGCATTTCGTTGTCCAAATATTGACCGGGGCATGCCAGGGAGGTTGGGGATCATCCCAGTGTGGTCCGTTTAATTTTTTGTGGATATTTGGGTGGACAAAGGGGCGAAATGGTGAGAACGGGGCATTTTTGGGATAAATCGGTGTACTATGGCCCACAGTTTTGGGGGTGGGTCTTGGGTTCGGGCGTGATGTGGATCAAAAATTGACCGGGGCATGCCAGGGAGGTTGGTGATCATCCTAGTGTGGTCCGTTTAATTTTTCTTGGCCATTAGGGTGGACAAATGGGCGAAATAGCACGAACAGGGCATTTTCGAGCCCACTATTTCGAGGGTGGGCCTGGTTCCGGGGGTACTGTAGGCCAAAAGTCAATTGGGGTATGCCAGGGAGGTTGGGGATCATCCCAGTATAGTCCATTTAATTTTTCGTGGCCATTTAGGTGGACAAACAGACAAAACTCCATGAACGGGGCATCTTTGGGCCAAATTGGTATGCTATAGGCCACGATTTTGGGGGTGGGTCTTGGGTACGGGCGTGCTCTGGTTCAAAAATTGACCGGGCAATGCTAGGGAGGTTAGGGATTATTCCAGTGTAGTTCGTTTAATTTTTCATGGCCATTTAGGTGGACAAACAGGCGAAATGGCACGAACAGGGCATTTTAGGGTCAAATTGGTGTGCTATAACCATGGTTTCAGGGGTGTGCTCGGGGACCAAGCTTGATGAGGGCCGAAAATTGACAGGGACGTGTCATAGAGGTTGGGGATCATCCCAGCATGGTCCGTTTAATTTTTCGCGGCTATTTGGGTGGACAAACAGGCAAAACGGCATGAACAGGGCATTTTCTGGCCTAATCGGTGTGCTAAAGCCTACAGATTTGGGGGTGGGCCTTAGTTTTGGCTGTACTGTGGGCCAAAAGTTTATCGGGGCATGCCAGGGAGGTTGGGGATCATCCCAATATGGTCCGTTTTATTTTTTATGGCTATTTCAGTGTGCAAACGGGCGTAACGATACGAATGGGGCATTTTCGGGCCCAATCGGTTGCTATAGATCATCGTTTTTGGAGTGGAACCATGGTCTGAGCATGCTGTGGGCCAAAAATTGACCGAGGCAAGCCAGGGAGGTTGGGGATCATCCCAGTGTGGTTCGTTTAATTTTTTGTGGCCATTTGGATGAACAAACAGGTGATACGACATGAACGGAGAATTTTCGAGCATAATCGATGTGCTATATCTCACAATTTCGAGGGCGGGCTCGGGGTTTGGTTGTACTGTTGGCTGAAAATCGTTCGAGGCATGCCAGGGAGGTTGGGATAATCCCTGTATGGTCAGTTTAATTTTTCTTTTAGCCATTTGGGTGGACAAATGGTTGAAACGACGTGAACGGCACGTTTTCAGGCCAAATCGGTGTGCTATAGTCCACGGTTTAGGGGGTGAGCCCGAAGTTCGGGTGTGCTGTAGGCCAAAAATCAAATGGGGCATGCCAGGGAGGTTGGGGATCATCCCAGTGTGGTCCGTTTAATTTTTCATGGCCATTTAAGTTGATAAACGGGTGAAACAGCGCAAACGAAGCATTTTCGGGCTAAATTAGTGTGCTATAGCCCACGGTTTTAGGGGTGGACCTGAGCTACGGGTATGCTGTGGGTCAAAAATTGATCGGGGCATACCAAGGAGGTTGGGGATCATCCCATTATGGTCTTTTTACTTTTTCATGGCCATTTGGGTGGACAAATGGGCAAAACGGTGTGAACGGAGAATTTTCGAGCCAAATCGGTGTGCTATAGCCCAGGGTTTTGGGGGCGGGCTGGGGTTTGGGCGTATTGTGGGCTGAAAATCGACTGGGGCATGCTAAGGAGGTCAGAGATCATTCTAGTTTGGTCCGTTTGATTTTTTGTAGCTACTTGGGTTGACAAACAGGCGAAACGGCGCTAACAGGGCATTTTCAGGCTAAATCGGTGTGCTATAGCCCACAATTTTGAGGGTGGGCTCGGGGTCCGGGCATGCAGTGGTTTGAAAATTGACCGACCTATTCCAGGAAGGTTGGGAATCATCCTAGTGTGGTCTGTTTAATTTTATGTGGCTATTTGGATGGACAAACGGGCAAAATGATGCAAACAAGGCATTTTTGGGCCAAATCACTGTCCTATAGCCCACGATTTTGGTGGTGGGCCTGGGGTTCGGGAGTTCTGTGGGTTGAAAATCAATCGAAGCATGCCAGGAAAGTTGGGGATCATCCCAGTATGGTCCATTTAATATTTCGTGGCCATTTGGGTGGAACAACGAGCGAAATGGCATGAATTGGACATTTTCGGGCCAAATCGATGTACTATAGCCCACAATTTTAAGGGTGGGCCCGAGGTTCGGGCATGTTGTGGGCTAAAAATTAATACGGGCCAAACAGCGTGAACGTTGTATTTTTGGGCCAAATCGGTGTGCTATAGCCCAATATTTTGGGGATGGGTCTGGGGTTCAGCCATGCGCTGTGGGCTGAAAAATGATTAGGGTGTGCCAGGGGGTTGGGGATCGTCCCAATGTGGTTCGTTTAATATTTCGTGGCTATTTTTGTGAACAAACGAGCAAAATAATCTGAACGGGACATTTTCGGGCCAAATCTGTGTGCTATAGCCCATGGTTTTGGGGGTGGGCCTGGGGTTCGGGTGTACTGTAGGCCAAAAATCTACCAGGGTGTGCTAGGGAGATTGGGGATCATCCCAATGTAGTCCATTTAATTTTTGTGATCATTTGGGTGGACAATCGAGCGAAACGGAGTGAACAGGGCATATTTAGGCCTAATCAGTGTGCTTATAGCCCACGATTTTGGGGTTGGGCCCGGGGTCCGGGCGTGCTGTGGTTCAAAAATCAACCGGGCATGCCAGGGAGGTTGGGGATCATCCCAGTGGTCCGTATAATTTTTTGTGGCCATTTGGGTGGACAAACAGGCAGAACGTCGCGAACAGGGCATTTTTGGGCCAAATCGATGTGCTATAACCCACGTTTTTGGTGGTGGGCTCAGGGTTCGGGCGTGCTGTGGGCCAAAAATTAATTAAGATATTGCAAGGAGGTTAGGGTATTGTAAGGAGGTTGAGGATCATCCCAACATAGTTCGTTTTATTTTTCGTGGCCATTTGGGTGGACAAATGGGCAAAACGACATGAACGAGTCATATTGGGCTAAATCGGTGTGCTATAGGCCACAATTTTGTGGGTGGGCCCACACTTAGGCGTGCTGTGGGCCAAAAATCAACCAGGGCACTCCAGGGAGGTTGGAGATCATCTCAGTATTGTCCGTTTAATATTTAGTGACCATTTGGGTGGACGAACGGGAAAAAGGCATAAATGGGATATTTTCGAGCCAAATCGGTGTGTTATAGCCCATGATTTTAGGAATGGGCGGGGGGTACGGGCGTGCTGTGGGCCAAAAATCGATCGAGGTGTGCCAAGGATATTGAGAATCGTCCCAGTGTGATCCATTTAATTTTTCATGGTTATTTGGGTGGACAAACAGGCAAAATGGCGCTAACGAGGCATTTTTGAGTAAAATTGATGTGCTATAGCCCACGATTTAGGGGGTGGACCCGGGGACCAGGCTCGCTGTTGGCTAAAAATTGACTAGGGTATACCAGGGAGGTTAAGGATCATCCCAGTGTTTGTCTGTTTTATATTTTATGGCCGTTTGGGAGGACAAAGGGTGAAACAGCGCAAACAAGGCAGTTTTAGGCCAAATCGATGTTCTATAGCCCACGATTTCGGTGGTGGGCCTAAGGTCTGAGTGTTCTGTAGGCCAAAAGTCGATCGGGGTGTGTCAGGGAGGTTGGGGATTATCCTAGTGTGGTTCGTTTAATTTTTCGTGGAAATTTGGTTGGACAAATGGGCGAAATGGCACGAACGAGGAATTTTTGGGCTAAATCGGTGTGCTATGGCCGACGGTTTTGGTGGTGGACCCGGGGTTCGATCGTGTTGTGGGCCGAAAATCGATTGGGGCATGCTAGGGTGGTTGGGGATCATCCCAGTGTAGTCCATTTAATTTTTCGTGGCCATTTGGGTGGACAAACAGGCAAAACGATACGAACAGAGAATTTTCAGGCCAAATCGATGTGCTATAGCCGATGGTTTCGGGGGTGAGCCCAGGGTTCGATCGTGTTGTGGGCCAAAAATTGATCGAGGCGTGCTAGGCTAGTTGAGGATCATCCCTATATGGTATGTTTAATTTTTTGTGGCCATTTGGGTGGTCAAACGGGTAAAACAGCGCGAACGGGGCATTTTCAGGCTAAATCGGTGTGCTATATCCCACGATTTTGGGGGTGGGCTCGGGGATCAGGCATGCTGTGGGCTGAAAATCAACCAACGCATGCCAGGGAGGTAGGGGATCGTCTCAGTGTGGTTTGTTTAATTTTTCGTGGCTATTTGGGTGGACAAATGGGCAAAACGGCACAAACAAAGCATTTTTGTGCCAAATCAGTGTGCTATAGCCCATGGTTTCAGGGGTGGGCCTAGGGTCCTGGCGTGCTGTGTGCTGAAAATCAACCGGGGCATGCTAGGGAGGTTAAATATCATCCCAGCGTGGTCCGTTTAATTTTTTGTGGCTATTTGGTTGGACAAGCGGGTGAAACAACACGAACGAGGCATTTTCGAGCAAAATCGGTGTGCTATAGCCCACGATTTTAGGGGTGGGATCGAGGTTCGGGTGTGCTGTGGGCTAAAAATTGACCAA
>JAPEIP010001994.1:0-10343 GCA_026120095.1 Capsicum chinense | reverse complement strand
TTTGTTTTCTTGCATCTTGACTTTCCTGCATTATCAAAGAAAGAGTAATTAAAAACAACAAAAGTTGCTTATGACTTTATAATTATTTCTAGTTAAAATCCTTAAATGTGTTAGCATTAGCTCACACATCAACATGCCCATTGCTAGAGTCTCTTAGGGTTTCGAGTGATAGAGGACTTTTGGCAGCTGATTCTCACGTACCAAAGGTATCTGAATTCCTTGATTTTTGTTGCCTTTATCCTTCCGTGCTTAAGCTATCAATAATAACTTGAAACAAGAAATAAATTTAGATTTCCAAAGGCGAACCTAAAATTCAAAAATAGGGGAGCACCACCACAAGCATATGCTCGTTAGTAATCTTCATAAACACACATAAAAATAATGTACTAAAAAATAGATATTATTGGCTGAAATAAAATTTGAATTATTTTATCAATGGAAGTTCATGTGGATTACCTATACTTAGGGGAAAATGTTGGAATAATGTTGTATTTCATTGGATCAGGTTGGTTCACCCGTTCCATTCACCTGCTTCACTGCAGTCGTCTGCTGTAGCCTCAATATTATTAGTCGATAGACTACGAGGCTTGAGAATGATTTAGTGATGATGATTTCATCCAACTTCAACAGATCATTCTATGTATTATTTTATGCACATGCATATTATTTTATTCCTTTTTACACCCTAGGGTAAATCTTTTGTTTCATACCTTATTTAAAAGTCTTTTATTTTCTACTTTATTTAGAAGATTATCCCTTAGTTTTCTACCTTATTTAGAAGTGTATCCCTTAGGTATTTTGTACCTTATTTAGGATTCTTTAATTCTTTACTTGTATATATAATATATTGTACAAAGTTAAACGATCAATCAAGAAAAGGAGAAGAAATTTTCCACAAATTCTTTATCTTTCTTTTTCGTAATTTATTCAATTTATTTCAATTCTTCCATGATATCAAAGCAAGGTTGATTCAATCTTGTCTCAAATTCTCATCTTTGTGTCTTGTTCAATCATCTTGTCTCAAATTTTTCATCATGTTCAATACCCAAAATAATCTATTGTGCTTACTGTAAGAAATCAGGCCATACAGTGGATAGATGTTATAAAATTCATGGGTTTCCTACTAATTTCAAATTTACAAAGCAGAGAAAAATTTCAAGAAAAAGTTCAAGTCAATAGTAGTTTGGACACTGTTAAGAAATAGGTCGACAGAAGTATTCCAAACACCAGGTTCTTGACTCAAAATGTTGTGGGACGACTATTGGAGCTTCTTCAGCAATTGAATATATAAAATAAGGTAAAAATACTCAAGTTTTTGCCAATGTGAGGGTTGCAGGTAAAAATAAGATTTTCAATTCTTATGCACTCCTAGTAAACATTGACAATAATTCTTGGATAATAGATGGTGGAGCTACTCAGCATATGACTCATGATAAATCAATCCTTTTAAATTTTAAGGCTTTGCCTAGTGCATTCATGGTGAATCTTCCCAATTCATACAAAGTAAGGGTAACTTATTCAGGAACAGTATGTGTATTACCAAATCTTATTTTAGAGAATGCTTTGTATATACCTTCTTTTAAGTACAATCTCTTATCTGTACAAAAATTGTGTAGACAACTCAAAAATTATGTAATATCCACTCTAACTTCTTGTTTTATGTTTTAGGTAAGGGAAGAGCCTATTGGAAATTGGTAGAGAAAAAGGAGGACTCTACATACTCAAGTCAACCCAGTCAGATAATCTTCCAAATACTAAAGTTGATAAAACCTCAAGCCCTAGTTTAGGTTCTAATTCAGTTTCTCGTTCATGTTTTGCCTTGTTTGATTCCAAAATAAAGGAGAAATTATGACATTACAGATTAGGGCATATGCCATTGAATAATATGAAAAATATTCATTTTCATTCAATATCTTGTTGTAAAATTTTGATGCTCAATGTGTGATTTATTCAATGGCAAGACAAGACAAACTACCTTTTTCAACAAGCAACATCTAAACAAAAAATATTTTTGAGTTGATACATATTGACACTTGGGAACAATATAAAAAACTGACTCATGATGGGTATAAATTCTTTCTTATCAGTGTGGATGATTTTAATAGAGGAACATGGACTTTCTATTTAAACAATAAATCAAATACTTTCACAGTCCTTAAATCTTTTTTAGCTATGGTCGAAAGACAATTTCAAACCAAGGTCAAAATAGTAAGATCTGACAATGCACTTGAGTTAGAAAGTGGCACAACATAGTCAAAATATTTAATTTCTAAAGGTATTCAACATCAAACCTCAAGTGTGTCTACTCCATAACAAAATGGTGTGGTTGAAAGAAAACATATGTATTTGCTAGAAACATCTAAGGCTCTTTTGTACCAGTCACATCTACCCATTCAATATTGGGGTGAATATCTTTTGACTGTAATGTATCTAATAAATAGATTTTCAAAAATCCTTAATGGTAAAACTTCTTTTGAAGTCCTTTTCAAGACCACACCTAACTATTCTAATCTTAAATGTTTTGGATGTCTATGTTTTATTTCCACTCTATCTTTTCAAAGGTCTAAGTTGGAGCCAAGGGCCATTGCTTGTGTTTTTTTAGGATATTTGTTTGGCAAGAAAGGTTATAAAGTTTTGGTGCTTGATACTAAGAAAATCATAGTTTCAAGAGATGTTGTGTTTCATGAAAATATATTTCTTTTTGCTTTCTCTAAATCTAATGATTCCTACTTTCCAGTTTATGCATCAATCCTAATTGTTGATCCTGGTGTTAATGTTAACGCTAATCAAAGCATCTCATCTCCCTCAATTATTATTTCTACTTTACCTCCTGCATCTACTACTGTTGACCAGGTTCAACCTCTTGTTCCTTTTACTATTACGAACCAGGTACAACTTCATGTTCCTTCTGCTGTTATGGACCAGGTATATCCTCCTGCTCCTTCTGCTGTCATGGACCAGGTACATCCTCCTATTCCTCCCATAAATAATATTTTCTTACTTAGAATATCAACTCGTGAATGCAAAATTCCTAGTCATCTAGAAGATTATATTTGCAATTTTGTACACCTGACTAATGTTAGCTCTTCTTGTTTCTCATCTCCTATTTGTCCAACCTCTCTTTCTGGCATAAATATATCTTCCAATAATCAACATATGCTAAATAATTTATCTAATATTCAAGAACCTGTCAATTATATTCAAGTTGTATTGCATAAGGGTTGGAAAGAACCTATGGACAAAGAACTTCAAGTTTTTTAGTACAACAACACTTGGGACATGGTCCAACTACCCCCAGGTAAAAAGGCTTTACCTTTTAAGTGGGTTTACAAAGTCAAACAACATAGTGATGACAACATTGAAAGGTTAAAAGCTATATTAGTGATCAGAGGAGACCATTCAAAGAAAATGTATTGATTTTAATGAGACTTTTTCTCCTGTTGTCAAAATAACTACTATTCGATGTCTTCTAGCTACAGCTATCAAAATAGGTTGGGGTCTCTATCAATTGGATGTTAATAATGCATTTTTACATGGAGATCTCCATGAGAAAGTCTACATAAAATTCCCTGATGGAATAGTTTCACCATCACTATCTCTTGTTTGTAAGCTTAAGAAGTCCATATATGGACTTCGTCAGGCTTCTAGTCAATGGTACTCAAAGCTCATGGCTACTCTTAATTTTAAAGGATTCACTCATTCTCTTAATAATTATTCTATAGTTGTGAAGAAATCTGACTCATCTTTTTCAATAGTAGAAATATATATGGATGACATTGTTTTAATAGGTAATGACAATGCAGAGTTGCACACATTGAAATTATTTCTACATGATGATTTTAGAATAAAGGATTTGGGATATTCATATTTTTATTAGGTATGGAAGTATTAAGGAAACCTTATGGCATCATACTTTCACAATGAAATTTTACAGTTGATCTCCTAAAGAAATTTGACATCACACATATGTCACTTGTTTTATCTCCTCTTGATCCTACAGTAAAGTAAGTTTAAATGATAGAGATGCTATTACGAATCTAACTGTATATAGACATCTCCTTGGTAAGTTGAATAACCTTACATACACAAGACAGGATCTTGCCTTCACTGTTCAACATCTTAGCCAATTCATACAAGATCCTCGTCTGCCTCATCTTACTGCCGCGTAAATATCTATTTATCTTAGCTCCGCTAAGGATGAGTATCCTTCTATGAGACGCGTGGTTACCGAGCTCACATGGTTGGTTCGTCTCTTTCAAGATCTCTCCATTCCAATATCATTACCCGTTCCTCTTCATTCGGATAGTCAGGTAGCAATACACATTGCTAAGAACCTCGTGTTTCATGAAAGAACAAAGCATGTTGAGAATAATTGTCATTTTGTTCGGAAAAAGTTTTTAGATGGACTTATTTCACTTTCATTTGTTTCATCTTCCTCTCAATTAGTTGATCTATTCAAAAAATCACTCACTAGTCCTCTTCATTACAATGTTTTGGGCAAGTTGGGTGTTCATTCGTCCCCTCCAACTTGAGGAAGGTGTTGAAATAATATTTTATTTTCTTCATTGGATTGAGTTGGTTCACCTATTCCATTTATCTGTTTCACCGCACTCGTCTGTTGTAGCCTTAACATTATTCGTTGATGGACTACATGACTTGAGAATGATTTAATGATGATGATTTTGTCCAACTTCAGTAGATCATTGTACATATTAGTTTATTCCTTTTGTATATCCTAGGGTAAATCTTTTGTTTCCTACCTTATTTCGAAGTCTTTTGTTTTCTACTTTATTTAGGAAATTATCTCTTAGTTTCCTACCTTATCTAGAAGTGTATCCATTAGTTATTTTGTACCTTATTTAGGAGTCTTTAATTTGATTCTTTACTTGTATATATAGGATAATATACAAAGTTAAACGATTAATCTAGAAAAGGAGAAGAAATTTTTTACAAATTCTTTGTCTTTCTTTTCCACAATATATTCAATTTCTTTTAATTCTTATAGAAAAACCCTAAACATCAAGCTTTCTACTATTAGAGCGTTGAAATTAACAAAAATTTTGGCTATTAAATTTTTTCTTATTGAACCATATAGTAACTCCTAAAAGAACTTTATTACTTCTTCCGTCTCATTTTATGTGTCGTCATTTTTTTTATCCGTCAAAAAAGAATGTCTCATTTTCTTATTTCGTAACTAGTCAAAGACACAATTCAATTTTACCCTTATTGGTCCCACTTATAAGACCCCATTTAATTAAAGATAGAAATAGTATATTTTTTATTAAAGAATAATTTGATAAAAATTATCAAGTCTTTTTTGGTTTCTTAAATTCCATGTCCAATCAAACTATGACACATAAAATAGGATATATATCCTTTGTTTAATTAAAAAGTAAAGTTAAAAAAAAAGTCGATACTCGGAAGTCTATGAAGACCAAAACATTATGTTTAAAAGTCCTTATTTTATGTATTTTAGGAGTTTTCCCATCTATTTTGGTATTTACTATTATAAATATAATTTAATAATAATTTCAGAATAAAGGTGAAAATATGATTTTGTCTGTTACAGAGTATTTTAATGAAGGGCAAAAAGTTCAAAATAATTTTCTTAGTGTCTTTACACTTTTAATATATTGTAGATGTACATGTAGATTCTACATAGATTTTGGGATGGTTTTAATTTTATCTTTGAATTTTTTAGTTATTAATTTTGTCTTTCAGCATTTTAAGTAAATAAGTGATCAAAAATATCTTTATTATTGAAATAACAAATAGCATAAATGTTATATTTATATATCATAATATAACACAAGTTATGTATTAAAACGCATATCAATTTATGCCTCTTAATTCCCAAAAAATTTATACCGACGGAGGTAAAAGTTTGGTTCAGAATCTACAAATTAGACCGTAAGAGGTGTATAACTTAGTTCTTATAGAACTAATGTCATAGGGACAAAACTTTAGTTTCAGAACCCACAAGTTATGTGGTAAAAACATAATTCTTATAGAATCTTTGTCGAGCAAAGCTAAAAGTTCTCTAACAACATAAATTTTATAGAAATTAAGCGGCATAACTTGTGTTATATTATAATACAAAAATCTAAACTATGTCTTGTGAATTTCTTTTTATTTTTTCATATATTAGAATATTTTTAATCACTTTTTTATTACTTAAAATATTAAAAGACAAAAATTAAAACTCACATATTTGAGGAGCAAAAATTAAAGACCACATCAAAACAAAGGTGTCCGTGTAAATGATCCCAGAACTTGTACTAATAACTTGATTGATACAAAATTTATGTTGAGCCACAGACGAAAGTTTCCTAAACTTATGTCTAATGAAATTAGGTCGTAGAGATAGGTATTTTGATCCACAAATTTTATAAAATGCACAGAATGAGAAAATATTTTTAAAAAGTTATCTTATTTAAAAATAAAAATTAAAAATCACCCAAAAATAAGAATTGACCCCGAAATAAGGATAATCCGCACAAAAACTTCCACTATTTCTAGGTAGGGCAAATCATTTAAATATACAATTTAAGATTTAATATTACAAACTAAATATTGATATTATTTTTTATTTACAAAAAATAGTTTTGATTTACAAAATCTATCAATTATTCAAATGTCATATGTTCTTTTGGAATAACCCTTACGAAACACCACTTTCAATACCATGTTTATATTATATTTTTAGGATGTAGTTAAATGATCATTAGAGGACACTAATTTCTATATCAATTTCATATCATGTTACAGGAACACTAGTTTTTACATCATTTTTATATCATATTTTTAGGAGGTAATTATACCTCCTAAAAATATGCCATATTCAGATGTCACAATTTCTTTTAAAATAACCTTTACGGAACACCAGTTTCTATAGCATGTTTATATATCATATTTTTAGGATATAGTGATATAATCTTTAGAGGACACCAATTTTTATATAAATTTCATATCATTTTTATAGGAGCACCAGTTTCTACATTATTTTTATAACATATTTTTAGGAGGTAATTATACCTCCTAGAAATATACAATATTCCGATGTCATAAGTTTTTTTGAAATAACCTTTACAGAACACCAGTTTCTATGCCATATTTATATCAGATTTTTAAGATGTAGTTAAATAATCTTTAGAGGATACCAATTTCTATATCAATTTCATCATGTTTATAGGAGCACCAGTTTCTACATCATTCTTGTACCATTTACAGAATATGTGAACGATCGGAGAAGATATAACAACCACCGATCTCTACCGCCACAATCAAATATCACCTATAATAACTACATATTTGTCACAACAATGACACCATATTCGAGTAGTTACTATCCGCCGTTGATGGAGTACAACCACCATGATCACCACCGTTATGCAAACTGGGATAGCGACAATTACCAAATTATTGACCTCCGTCGCCTGCACTGTGTATTATGTTATTGAAACTCAATCTCAAGCCGAAGAATGTGTCAGAGTGATGAAGAACATTGTTGTTATCAAAAGCATCCTTTTTGATTGCCATCTCACAACCCCAACAAACAAATTTTGGTGAATGGATCTTGGAGAACTTTGTGCAAAATGAGGCGTCAAACATGATGGATTTTCCATAGTTTGCATATATCCACCATGCATGTGTAAATGCCTAGAGAAGATATGTCAACCATCGATCTCCGCTGCGATAACTGGATATCACCAACAACAACTACGTAATTGCCGCACCAACGACACCATATCCGAGTATTTACTATATATCCCCGCGATGGCATACAACCACCATGATCAACACCCCAGTTATGCAATTTGGGTATGAAATTAAAAAACATATTAGGAGAAATTATAGGAAAGAATAGAAATTATTCTTCACCCAATTTTGATATTTTTAACTATATTTTTTTATTTATATCTTATTTGCTAAGTTTTGTTAGTTTTCTATTGGTATATTTTAAAAAGTTAAAACTATTGATAAATTGTATAGACTTTTAAATTGTATATTTTTGTGATTTTCCCTTCTAAGTACAGAACACATTTTCACCAAACCCGAAAATGGTCCACAAATAAGACCCAGACCTGTTTCTGGGCTCTTACAATAACTGACAAAAGCTGATGGAAGGATTGGACTGGACTGTTTGGAGTGGACTGATGGGACACCAAATAGAACAAAAGGAACATCATATCTGATGGGCCTGTGATGAGGGCCTGGCCCGTTAGAGGGGGAATCACTACACTCACCGACAGCAACCTCTCACTATTATCACCTGGTACTACTACTGTTGTACAATCATTTGATACGGAGAAACCCATCGCAACAGAGGAACAGGAAGTCATAGCGCGAAAATTGAAAAGTTTGGAATAGGCCATGAGGAATTTGTAGGGAATCAGAGGTTATAAGAGTGTTTTCTATAAAGATCTTTGCATGTTCCTAGACCTCAACCTTTCCATTGATTTTAAAATGTGCAAGTTTGAGAAATATGCTTGGCACGGTGATCCTATGGCACACTTAAGACATTGTAGGAACCAATTGAGGGCTGCAGGGGGAAGGAAAGAGTTGCTCATGGCTTTCTTTGGTGAGAGTCTTTTTGATCTGGCTTCAGAATGGTTTGTCGATCAAGATGTCGACATGTGGAACGGCTGGGATGACTTAGCTTTTGAGTTTGTGCAACATTTTCAGTATAACGTTGACCTGATTCTGGACAAAAAATCCTTGGTCAACATGAAAAAGAAAAGCATCGAAGGCTTTAGGGAATGCACGATAAGGTGGCGTGAATAGGCCGCCATGGTAAAACTTCCAATGAAGGAGAGTAAGCTAGTAGAGGTCTTCATTCAGGCACAGAATGAGACCTATTTTCAATAGTTACTTTCGGTAATGGGAAATTCTTTTATTGAAGTCTTCAAAATGGGAGAGATGATAGAGGACAAAATTAAGATCGGTCGAATAGTGAGTTTTGCCACGTTGAAAGCCACCACACAAGCGATTCAAGGTGGATCTGGCGCATTCGGAGGTTAAAAAAGAAAGAGGATGTGGCGATTGTTGTAGCTAGAACCCATTACTATCCCAAAAGACCGCCTCACCCCTATTCCCAATCCTAAGCCCAAGTCCATGCCCAAGCTCCATATATTCCTCCTCACCATTACTACCCTCTACAAAACCTACTATATTCCATTCCACCACCCTCATACCCAGTATATAGTGCACAGTCATATGCTCAAACTCTTTCTTACCCGTAATGACGTGCGCAAGCTCCACAAAATTATCCATCAGCTTCACCAAATTATCAAAACTCCTCCAAACCTGGTTTCCAACCCAGGCCCGAGTACAAGAAAGTGAAGACGGTCAAAAATTAATTCACACCTTTTGGGGAGTCATATTCTAGCTTGTTTGATAGGTTGAGAAAGATGAAGGTCTTAATCCCGATTCAAGAAATGCTTACAAATCCACCTTTGAGGAATCTCGATTATTATTTAAGGTGTGCATACTGTTCTGACATTCCAGGCCACGATATTAAGTAATGCTAGTAGTTAAAGAGAGTTGTCCAAGATTTAATTAACATAAATCAGATGCTGGTCCAGGCCCCAGAGGTTCCGAACATTAACCAAAATCCGCTGCCAACCCATGCTGAAACCAATATGTTAGAACTGATATATGATGGAAAAGAGTCGTCAAGGTGTTATAAGCCTATTATCAGAATACAGACCAATGAGGACAAATCAGTGAATATGGAAGATTCATTGAAAGTAATGTCATTAAGCCAGGAAGGAATGGGAGAAGATAAAGCCCAAGAAAGCACAAAGAAACTCGTGATCACAGTGCAAGGTGCCAGAAGATATGTTGATTTAAGTCAGGATAAACCTAAGTTAACGAAGTAAGAGCTCTGGGTAAGCTTATCTTGACGGTGAAAAAAGCACTGGTAGCGCCTATTGTTCTCAAACCAGTGACCCAACCTCTGATAGTTGATACGAAAAAGGTTCCCTGGAACTATAAGCGGACTGTGATGACCTATCAGGGGAAGGAAGTAGTGGAAGATATAGATAAGGTAGGGGGTTTGACTCGGTCAAAAAGATGCTTCAAGCCTGAAAGTTTAAGAAAGTCCAAGCCAATTGTGAGTGGACCTTCATCTATCAAAAAGCCTGTCACCGAAGAAGAAGCCGAAGAATTTTTGAAAAAGATTAAGCTGCCAGAGTATTCAATAATAGATCAGTTGAAGAAAACCCCTGCTCAAATTTCCCTCTAATCTTTGTTGTTGCATTCCAAGGAACATCGTGATATTATACTGAAGGTATTAAATGAAGCATATGTTCCTAGGGAGATTATAGTAAATCAGCTTGAGA
>JAPEIP010001990.1:0-14670 GCA_026120095.1 Capsicum chinense | reverse complement strand
AAAGAGAGTCATTACAAAACAGGGGATCACTCAAAGAAGAGGCCCCTAAATTGGTGGAATAACATACAGTAGTTATAGTAGTAATAGGCTTAGCATTGGTATTTACATGAGATAAAATAGACTGATTTCCTAGACATAAGAGGTTATTAAACAGTGACCAGGACATAAAACGATCACAAAAAACACCATAAGCATCATTTTGCAGAAGTACAGCGACTGAAGACAGAGGAGACTGGAGAAAAATTACTTCATCAAACTGGGATAAGGAGAAACTTGCATGGGCCAAACTATCTGCTACTTTGTTAGCCTCTCAAAAGTTATGTTGCACTAATGGATTCCCCATGCTCTTCAACATTGACCTGCATTGAGATAAAATATCAGTAAACGGCATGGTAGGATGCTGTAATAGTTAGATTACCTCCACCGAGTCAGTTTCAATAATAATAGGTAAAAGATTGCATGTGATGGCTAAGTCAAGACCAATTTTTAAGGCTTCAAGTTCATCCAGTGTATGGCAATGGCTATTGCCCATGGAAGAAAAACCCACTATCCAATCACTTGAAAAGTTGTGAATGACCCCTTCCAAACCACATTTAGTATAGTTGCTAAAAATCCCCGTCAACATTAAGTTTGTAAAGACCGTCAGAGGGTGGAAACCATCGAACCTTAATGGAAATAGTCTCATGTTGATTTCTAAGAATGGCGGTATAAGTAATATACTTCATGGTTTTTTCTCCAATTGCGGCAGAGTTAAGAAGATTTGTTTTTTATGGAATATATTATGGTTTTGGTTTAGCCAAATATTCTAAATAGCCATTGGAAAGAAAATCAGTCAGTCCAAAGAAACATCCTGAAAGTGAGGGGGGTATGTTTTTAAAGAGTTCAACCAATGTTGGTTTGTAGTATCAAGGTGGAAGGGATTTAAACCTATATCTAACCAAAAGTTTTGGGCTATGTAGCAGTGGGTGAAATGTGGCTAGGGGTTTCTGGCTCTAGGTGGCATACTGGGAAGTTTGGGTGCAGTGAGATACCACTATGATAAAGATAAGCCGTAGTGGGAAACCGGCCATTGGAACAAAGACATAGAAAGTGGTGGATTTTTTCTAAGGTGTTGAGTTTCCAAACCCAATTGAAAGCATAGATAGAGAAGTATGAATCGATTGATAAACAGATTTCAAAGAAAATAGGCCATTGGCCGTAATGGCCTAGTATGGTTTATCGTAAGAACCAAGAGATGGATTTGGATGTATATAGTTTACTTTTGTGATGAAAAAAGAAGGCATTTTGAAGGAAATTTTACACCAATCCCACTGATGGCTTGTCCAGAGATCAGCAAGGAAAAGTTCTTCCTCCTTATGAACAAAAGGACCGTGAATAATTTCCCAAAGGGTAGGGAGCTGAGGGACCCAACAATGCATCCAAAAGTTAATAGAATGGCTCGTAGCCGGGGTCAAGATGTTGCTTGACTACAAAGAGACCCTCCAAGGAGAATATTTTTCCAAATAAAGGAGGTACTAGATTTACAGCAAACATGATTATACTTGTGAAGGAGAGTATTTACCCCAAGAGATGTGGAGTTAGTAAACAGTTGCCAGGCTAGACTTGTTAATAGAGTTCAATTCTTAATATCAGCCTGTAGAAGACCTAAACCCCTACGCTCTTTTGGAGAGGTGACTTTGTCTCAACTGATATAGTGTAGCTTATGCTTTTGGTCGGTTGAACCCCAAAGGAAGTCCATTTGAATTTTATCAATAATGTTATAGGTCTTTTTAGGGAGTTTGAAATATTGAATTATGTAGGATAGGATTGCATTTAAATTAGATTGGATCAAGACAAGCCTACCTACCAGGGAAAGAAATTTAGTTTTCCAAGAGGCTAGTTTTCGATGCTTATTATCAACAAGGAATTGAAAATCTACATGTGTTGGTTCATACAAAGAATGGGCAAACCTAAGTATTTACCAAAGTTGGTTGATGGCGATATGCCAAAAAGATCTTTAATTAGAACCCAAATATATTGAGGGCAGGATGGCGAGAATATAGCTTTTGATCTGGCCACATTACTTTTTTGCCCCGAAAGAGTACTAAAACGGGTCATACAGTCATATAGTATATAGATAGAGGATATGTTAGCCTTAGAGATAAGAGTTAGGTCATCTGCAAAAAATAGATGAGAAAAGGGAGGTCCATTTCTACTCAGAGTAATTAGGTCCCAGTGCAAAATATCAACCTGATGACAAATATAGTTAGAGAGAAGATCCATACAAAGAATAAAGAAATACGGGGACAAAGGATCACCTTGTCAGATACCCCGAGAAGGTGAGAAATAACTATTCTGAATACCATTAACTAGGACAGAGATATTACTAAAGGATATGCAATTCATACTAAGCCTAGTAAGTTTCGGAGGAAACTTAAAGAATAGAAATAGTACGATAGACAAAGGACTATTCCAGTCGATCAAAAGCCTTTTCCAAATCTATTTTAAGGATAAGGCTAGCAGACTTATTTCAGGACCGAGTAATATGGGTAACTAATTCTTGAACCAATATAGATTATCACAAGCCCAATGTCCTTTCAGGAAGCTAGCTTGATAAGGACTAATGAGCCTGATAAGATGGGGTTTAATTTGATTAGCGATGATTTTAGTAATAATTTTGTAGGTAGTATTACAAAGGCTGATAGGACAGAAGTTTTTTAGAAGGTTTGCATTGGAAAACTTTGGGATTAGACAAAAGAAGGTATTATTCATAGAGTCTGGGAGAGTCTGAGTATTGAAGACCGTGTGGTAGGATTTGATTAAAGGTCCAACAATACTCCATTGAGATTAGAAATAGTGAGGGTGGAGCCCATCCAGTCCCGGAGCTTTAAAGGGTTTAAAGAAGAACACTGCCTGCGATATTTTGATGTCCTAGAGAGGGTTATCCAAAATAGAGAGATCTAACTTATGGAAACTAGTATGAGATTGATTTAAATGAAACCAGATGGTGTGGATGTGTTCGGTAGTAAAACAATTAGAGAAGTAGGTAAAAACATGATCCAAGAGTTGTTTGGGGTAAGTGATCCAGTTATCGTTCGAGTCCTTGAAATAACAGATCTTATTTCGACGATGCCTATTAAGGACAGTCATGTGAAAATACTTAGTGTTCGCATCTCCCATACTAAACCAGTTAATACAGGAGCGTATTTTCCAATAATACTCCTCCTGTTTAAGAATATTATTGGCCTCAGTTTTAAGAGGGCGTTCAAGGTTTTGAAGGAAGGTACTAGTAGCATAGTAAGGGGAGTGTTGAATCCCAGCAAGACATGCAAGAATTCATTTTTGGTATTAAAAATATTACCAAAAGTATAGGAACTCCACCTCATAATACTATCCCAAAAATCAGAGAATGCACGAAAAAGATCATTAGAATCCCAATTTTTCCTAACAATAAAACTAAACTCCGGGTGGTCCATCCAATACTTTTCCAGCCTAAAGGGTTTCCTACCTTGTTCGGAGTATTTATTAGTAAGAGAAATTCGTAGAGGATTATAATCAGAATGGGTTTTAGGTAGGTGAGTAACGTGGGCATTAGGCCAGTTTTCCATCTATTCATGGTGACAAAGACTCTATCTAGTCATTCTAAGATAACAGACTTAAGACTTTTCCTATGGCTTGACCAACTGTATTTATTGCCTTTGTAACTGAGGTCCATAAGTTGACAGGAACTAATATAATTCCAAAATTCCGAAGTTCTAGTATTATTTATAAATCTACCCCGCTATTTATCATTTTGGGAAAGAATATCATTAAAATCACCAGCAAGTAACCAAACGAGCATAAGTTGTAAGTTTCTGCCAAAGGATTCTATGAGTATTATAACCAGTACTAGCATAAAAAATAGAAATATGCCAAGATAAATTGAAGGAGCTAACCTTAATCATTGTGTGGAGCTTCTGAGAGGTTTGATGCTTACGAGTAATACTAACAAAGGTCGTATGCCATAGCAGGACAATACCACCAGACCTACTCGCAGCCGGGACTTCCCAATAATCATCAAACCTAAACTCATGCATGAGGCCTAAGTGGTCACAGAGCTTTGTTTCTAGTAGAGCAACAAAACAAGGATTATGGGAGTTGATAAGATCACAGACGTTTCTCCTAAAGTTATTGTTGTTAACTCCTCGGGTGTTCCAAACTATGAAGCAAGTTGCTTTATTCATTGGTGATAAAAATTTGAGCAAGGGCTGAGAGCTATCACCTGCAACGTAGTATTGGTGTCATTATAACTGCAAACTCCACCAGTGCACTATTTATTGCAGGCCGAAGGTTAAAAGAACTTTTCAAAAGTGTTACTAGACAGAATATACTTCTTGTCCTCGTCTTCCAAAAAGATCATGAGAGAAGCATTTTTTAAATTTGAAATCTCCATGAAGGAACTCGTCCTCTCTGAAATTGCTCTGATTTTGCTGAGTCCTAGAAGTACTGGTGCATGGAGGTTCACAAATTGACCCTGCTGGACTGGAATTGGATTCAATGAAAAGAAAAATGGACTTGTATTGGAAACACTTGAAAATATCAATTCACAATAGGGATATGCAATTCATGATATAAATCTTTAATTCAAAGCATAAATAGGTGGGATAAACATGCAGTTCAGGGCTTAAATCACTTATAATTTCATAAACTTAAAACAAGATACTTTGGGTATAAACCCTAACTTTCAAATCATGTAATCTTTAATAAAATTCAAGTTTTTGGGCACAAGAATGAAAGATTTGTCCTTATTCAAACCCCACATACCTTAGACGATGAACTAGATGAAGAAGTTTGGTTTTGAAGTCCTATTTGTTCCCTTGAATGTTGATTCTTGGAGCTTTTGACTTTGAAATCTTGAAATTTGAATTAGTTTGGAAGAAGAATGGTGAAATTTTAGGGATTCTTGAAGCTTAGGGTTTTTACTAGAGAGAAATTGATGAAGAATGAGCATATTTTGCTCAATAATGACTTTAATCGTCTGTTTTCACGATTTGGGGGAGTAGGCAAAAGCCCAAACTACCTTTAGGATTTAAAATCTGTAACTGGAACGCCATGTAAGGCTTTACCATGATGTCGTAGGTATGTCATCACGATACCCACCGCAACGTGGTGGAATTGCGGTGACTTACTAAATATTGACAGTTGCTTTTTTGAGGTTCACCGCGACGCGGTGCAATCGCGGTGACCAACTAGAATTCAACAAATGTTGATTTGGCCTCTCCTGCGATGCGATGGCCTTCTCATTGCTATTCTCACCATGATGTGGTAGAATTGCGATGAGCTACTAGAAATTGATGAATGTAGATTTGTCCTCCATCGTAATGCAGCGACTGCCTAGTTGGAACACTGCTTACTAAAAATGCCCTAACTTCTTCACCAAGTGTCAGTTTTGGGTGAACTTGGTATCGATGAAAAGCCTATTCAATTTCCCACATAGTGAAAAGTTGAAATCAATAAAATTCTATATGAATTATATATTATTCATTTTGGAAAAAACCCCTTAACATTCTAGGAATGAAATTTAGCAAGAAAAAAGTTTGGGGTTTTACAGGTACGTTTTAAGTTTCTTTAAGGTGAAAAGGACCGAAAATCCCCCATCCAGAACTTAAAAAAAATAAACTAGATAATTTTATCCCAACAGTGTGGCACACCCTTATTGTGGAGCATACGCAGCATGCCATGCCATTATCACAAGGCGTAGACAGCGTGCCACGCCCTATCGCGAACCCTCATTGGTTTGGGTTCTCAAAATGAACCCAAACCTTTTCTAAAATTTTTTGAAACATACCCAAGTCACCCTTTAAATATACCTTAACATGATTTGATTCAAAAAACATTATTACACACATAGGAGGTTCCAAAATAATTTAGTCAAAATTTTTCAGGTCTCACATTATAATATAAGCTAATTGGGGTCCAACCTATGACCCCAGTTGGTAGGGTGTCAATACCGTGCCACGGGTACTAATATTGGCTGTGTGGATCAACTAAAGTGAAGTCCCAAAGGACTAAAGAGTCACCCTCTATAGGAAGGTGCTCTGGTGAGATATATGTCAACCCTCAACTGGAAGATTAACATCTTAACCTACGCGGGATACGTAGTTCTGGTAAATGATCCCCCATCCCTGGGTTCACTCGGTGCTAAATTCTACTCCCAACTAAAATGACTCTGATTACTAGATTGAACTGAGCTTACTGACATGATAACTGACTAAACTGATGATACTCTAATATATCCAAAACCATTCTAAAAATACTAATTCTAAGTAAACAGCTAAGTTTTTGGGTATTCATAACCCCCAGGAGTCAATAACATTACCAGTAGAAGCATACTAAAGCTTCAAAAGCATGATAGGTAGTCCTTGTTCAAAATTCATCTATTAGGCATTTCATCAATCATAAGGGCGCCATAAAGTTAAAGCATGGGAAATAGTTAAATCATAGCATAATAACATAATTTCAATACAAAAATTATGGGTTATGAATTTAAAATGCAAATATCATCCTTCAAATGGGTCAAAGGCTAATTCCAACAAAAACACATATAAACATGATATAAAAATCGAAATTCATGGAAGTTTATGGATAACATGATTTTAAACTTTAAAGCGGATTTATGGACTCCATGGGTGAAAAGGACCCATTAATGAACATCAAACATACCTTAACTGATGAATCTTCGTGAGTTCTTAGTGATTTCCTGAAGCTTGAACTTGGATTTGAAGAAGCTAGGGTTTTGTTCTTGAGAGAGTTTGTGAAAAGATGAGTGATTTTGCTCTTTTGGGACCTTAATCTCTTGTTATGGGTAAGGCAGAGTAAGGGGAAAATGTCTCAAATACCACCACATACCAAGAACTAATTAAACTGAACATGGCCAGTGACGCGATAAGTGATACATCGCATCGCTTAGTTGACGCATTAGGTGATGCACCGCGTTGCACCCCACCAACGCGATAAGTGGTGCTCTGTGGCCATATCACATTGACTTACTAGTTTGAACATCCAAACAAGCCTCAAATCTCGTTCGAAAAATCCAAAACTTACCCGAGATATACTATTGACCACCCTAATCTTGAATCAACTTAAAAATCGACGTTCTAAGGCCAAGAAGATCAGAATTAAAATTATCAAAGTTTAAGAGGATTTGGAAATGACTAAGTCTTATCTCTTAGTGAAATTTTCTTTATCTTGGACCCCTTTAGCATGCAAGAGTGAGCTGAAATGAGCTAAGATCTTATGGGGTTTTATAATATCTCCCCCTTAGGAATATCTGTCCTCAAGTAAGACTGGTTAAGCTGAGAATTACTGAGTTACTTAGATTAGATGTTGAATATGCACAACAAAAACATGACTACATAACTGAGTCTGAACATGGTGACTGACTGAACAGATTCCTGAATGAATGCAATGACATGAATATGATCATATGGCCAGGACAGAAAATGAAAAAGAGATAATCTAAGGGAAAACTATTACCTTGAACTGAATTTGAGTTTGCAGAGAAAAGGTGAGGGCACTTGGTTCACATATCTGCTTCCCAAGTAGCTCCCTCAACTGACTGATTCTACCAACGAACTTTGACCAAGGGAACTTCTTTGTTCCTTAGTCTGCAAATCTGGCGATCTAAGATTTTGACTGGGACTTTTTCGTAAGAAAGTCTATCCTGAAGTTCTAAGATTTCTAAAGAAACAATGATAGCTGGATCACCAATACACTTTTCCAACAAAGAAACATGAAATACTGGGTGCACTGATGTCAAATCTGTAGGCAACTCAAGATTGTAAGCTACTTTTCCAAAGCGGCTCAAGATCCTGTAAGGGCCAACATATCAGGGACTAAAATTCCCCTTTTGTCCAAACATCTTTACTCCCTTTATAGGAGAGATTTTCAAATAGACTAAGTCTCAAACTATAAACTCGAGATCTCTCCTACGCACATCCGCATATGATTTCTAATGCCTTTGGGATATCTTAAGCCTTTTTCTGATTACCTGAACTTTCTCCAATGGATAAAATAATGAATCTGGCCCTATAAATGCGATCTTACCTACCTCAAACCAACCAATTGGAGATCTACATCGCATCTCATACAGAGCCTCAAATGGAGCCATCTGAATATTGGGATGATAACTGTTATTATAGGCAAACTCAATCAATGGCAAGTGGTCATCCAAACTACCCTTAAAGTCAATAACACAAGCTCTTAACATGTCCTCTAGGGTCTGAATGGTCCTCTCTACTTGAATATCTGTCTGAGGGTGAAAGGCTGTACTGAGATGAACTTGAGTACCAAAACCCTTTAGAAAAGCTTTCCAAAAGTGAGAGGTAAACTGAGTACCTCTATCTAAAATAATGGACAACAAGACTACTTGCACCCTAACCAACTCTCTAATATAGAGCTTGGTATAATCCTTGGCTGAATAAGAAGTATGGACTAGCAAGAAATGGGATGATTTGGTTATTCTGTCTACAATAACCCAAATCAAATCATGCTAATGATGTGAATGAAGAAACCCTGTTACAAAGTCCATGTTCACCTATTCCCACTTCTAAGTGGGGATGTTGAACTCCTGCATAGTGCCACTAGGTATTTGTTGCTCATCTTTAACCTACTAAAAATTAGTACACTTAGCTACAGACTCTGTAATATCCCTTTTCATACCACTCCACTAATAAATTTTCCACAAATCATGGTACATCTTAGTGTCTCCTAGGTGAATGGAATAATGTGAACCATGTGCTTCTGCAAGGATTCGCTATCTCAAACCATCAACATACGACACACATAGCCTACCCTGGCAATGTAGTACACCATCTACCCTTTATAAGAAAACCTCTACTTTTTGATCGTTGACTGAATCTTTCAACTTAAACAGACTGGGATCCCTATCTTGCTTCTTTTTTGCTTTGACAACCAAAGAAGATTTCGAACTATTCTGAACCCAAAGAATACCCTCAGCTGAGTCAACCAAACGAACGTCTAACCTAGACAACTAATGAACCTCCTCAACCAGCTTTTTCTTATCATTATCAACATGAGCCACACTGCCTATAAAAAATCTACTACGGGAATCTTCACTACATTGGCCTTCCCCGGATGATACTAAAAACTCATATCATAGTCCTTCAATAATTCTAACCACCTTCTCTGATAGAGATTTAACTCTCTCTATATAAACATATACTGCAAACTTTTATGGTCCGTGAACACCTCAACATACACCCCATACTGATAATACCTCCAAATTTTTATGGTAAATACAATAGCTGCTAACTCAAGATCATGGGTGGGATAATTCTTTTCATGCAGTTTAAGCTATCTAGAGTCATAGGATATGATCTTACCTCTCTACATCAAAACACAACCTAAACTAACTCTAGAAGCATCACAGTAAACAACAAACCTATCTGCACCATCTGGCAAGTTCAAAACTAGGGTTGAGGTGAGTCAAGTCTTCAACTCCTCAAAACTCTTCTCACAAGAATCTGACCACTGGAACTTGACTTTCTTCTTAGTCAATCTGTACATGGGGGATGTAATAGACGATAACCCTTTAACAAACTATTAATAATAGCCAACCAAACCCAACAAACTCCTGGTATTTGATAGAGAAATGGGTCTGGGCTAATTTCTTACTACTTTGGTCTTTTGAGGGTCAACTTTAATTCCATCACCAGAAATAATATGGCCAAGGAAAGCTACTAATCTTAGCCAAAATTTACACTTACTAAATTTAGCGAACAACTGATATGCTCTAAGAGTCTGCAATACTATTCTGAGGTGGTCGGTATGATTAGTTTCATTATGGAAATAAACAAAGATGTCATCTATGAAGACTATGACGAACATGTCCAAGTACTGGTTGAACACTCTGTTCGTCAAGTCCATGAAAGTTTCTGGGGCATTGGTTACACCAAAGGATATGACTAGAAATTCAAAGTGACCATAACGAGTTTTAAAAGCTATTTTCGAAATGTCACATTCTCTGAATCTAAGCTAATGATAGCCAAATCTGAGGTCTATCTTAGAGAAATAACTGGCACCCTAAAGTTTATCGAACAAGTCATCAATCCTAGCGAGTGGATACTTATTATTTATTGTGACTTTGTTCAACTGACGGTAATTGATGCACATTCTAAGAGAACTATCTTTCTTACACACGAAAAGGATCGGAGTACCATATAGGGAATCAATAGGCCTGATGAATCCCCTATCTAAGAGATCTTTCAACTGTTCTTTTAACTCCCTAAGCTCTGCGGGAGCCATTCTATAGGGCAGAATAGAGATAGGCTGGGTATCTAGAAGAAGGTCTATTCCGAAGTTGATTGCCCTTTCGAAGAGGACTTTAAGAAGATCTTCAGGGAACACATCTGGGAATTCCCTCACTATTGAAAATGACTCAAGAATAGAAGTCTCAGAATTGGAGTCTTTAACTCAAACAAGATGGTAGACACACTCCTTGGATATCATTTTTCTCGCTCTAAGGTATGAAATAAGCTGACTCCTAAGTGTTAAAGTACTACCCCCTCCATTTAAGGACTAGTTTATTTGGAAACTGAAAATCAACGACTCTATTTCTACAATCAACTAAAGCATAGCATGAGTTAAGCCAATCCATGCCTAGAATGATATCAAAATCAGTCATCTCTAACTCCACAAGATCAACTAAGGTGACTTTCTGGGATATTGTGATCAAACGGATCTTGTATACCTGCCTGGCTACAATGGAGACACCTACTGGAGTGGACACTGAGAAGGGTTCCACTAAAGTCTTATAAATGACACCGAAATTAACAACTATGTAGGAAATTACGAAAGAAAGAAAAACTCCTGGATATAACAAAGAATAAGCATATAAATGAAAGACTTGTAATGTACCAATAACCATATCAGGAGAACTTTCTTGATCTTGGTAGGACTGAAGTGCATTCAACCTGTTTAGGCGTTGACCATTGGTTGCGCTAGAAGCGACACCCTTCTAAGTCAAGCGACCGAATGAAACTGGGGGTTGACTGGACTGACCCTATTGACCACTATTTAGGCAATCCCTGAATCTATGGCCTGGCTTTCCATACCCAAAGCATACATCAATGCTAGCTCTACACATACCCTAATGGTTTCTATCAGATTTCTGGCAAAAGAGATTTGTACAACTACTGTTCACACTGCCCTGGGACCTAGAGCCTGGCACCCTATCCCAATTATCATTTTAGAACTTCAACACTGATACACTAGTTAAAGACAGAGTTGGGGTTAAAGATTTCTTATGGGATTGAGGACTATTACCACCTATTGACCTCTATTGAGCAAAACTAAAACTACTTGTTCTGGATCTCTTATTCTCCCTCTCTCTTTCCTTATATTTCTGCTCCTCAATCTGTTGAGCATGGACCATCAACCTAGACAATTTTATCTCCTTAATCAACATCGCGGTCATATACTCCTTGACTATGCTATTAGCTACCCAAGAAACAAACTTGCTCATCCTAGACCTGTCATCAAACACCACATTAGAAATGTACCTAGATAAACGAGTAAACTTAAGAGAATACTCTTTCACACTAATGTTTCCCTGGTTCAAATTGATAAGCCTCTACACTTTAGCTTCCCTTAACTCCAAGGGAAAGAACCTATCTAAAAAGGTTGTAGAAAACTCCCCTCATTCAATAAGCAATACATTAGAGCCTCTATCTCCCTTCCATTGCTTATACCAGGTGTGAGCAACATCCTGCAACTTGTAAGGACCCAACTATACATTCTCACTAGAAGTCACACCCATAATGTCAGTTACCTTCTAAGCTATATCAAGGAACTCCTACGGATCCTTATCCGACTTAGACCCTAAAAATAGAGGAGCGTTTATGCGGGTGAAGTCTCGAATCCTAGTTGCAACAATATTAGCCACTAGAATGGCTAGGACAATAGCCTGCTGATTATTCTAACCTGCTACTAAGTGAGCTAAAGTTGTGAATGCATCTTTGAATTTAGCACGAGAGATATGCTCATTCAGGGGATCTTTCTAAATAGGCAGAGGTGCAGGCTGATTCCTATTTATCCTTTCATTATTCTTTCTTGGAGAAATGTTATGTAAATGGATAGAAGATTGAATTAGAAAGAGAGTTTAAATTTAGATCATGCTCATCCGCACGACATAAATACTGAAAGAAGGGAAACTTTTCCTAAAATATCTTATAGCCTCTTGTCCATAAGTGTGGTACGCTTCACACCCATGCACAAGACCCTACACAATATGGATTTTAAACTCCCTAGGACACTTTGAAACCCTATGCTCTGATACCAAGTTTGTAATGCCCCAGGAGTACACCCTGGATGCCACATCGTGCTTATAGTCTCGAGAGACCACAAGCTACTATGAGCAATAAATAATATACTGATAACGAATATGTGCAAAAATAACTAAATATGTCATAAGGTTTAAATATTGAAAACGATACAATTGAAAACCACCAATTTGAAACATAAGCAAAAATGTTGAAAACTGACTGATAAAACTAACTAATTGATTGTCTGGAATGTTTGAAACCCTCTAAAATTGATAGAATGAGAGTTGATGGGATAGGCCCCCAACTAACTCCAACTGATTACTAAACTAAAAATACTAAAATAACATAATCTGTCCTCAAAATATGAGGACTCACCACTGCGGTTGTTGCTAATGCACTGAAATGTCGAAGTGTAGTTGGGAACCTAAGCGTATGAACCCATGATATAAGACAACATAGAATAAGAAACAAACATAAATTCAGTACTTTGAATGTACTAGTATGCTAAATGAGGTTAGGCTAATATGCATGGGCTTATGTGCAAGAATAACAACTGACTGAATGAATAGCATGAGATAACTGATGCATAGTATGCATGAAGGCTGTAAAATCTAAGAATGCATGACCAAGCATATAACATGATACGAGAATAGTCTGTAAACTGAAATACTAAAATATAAGTACTGATTTATCTAATAATCTGTATGCTTTGGTTAAGAAAACTTGAACTGACTTTCGAACTTAGACTATGGGAGTTATCACCTAACTGACATGCCCTAATATGAGCTAATTGGGGTCCAACCTGTGAAACCAGTTTGAAGGGTGTCAGTACCGTGCCACAGGTACTAACACTGGCAGTGTGAATCCACTAAAGTGATGTCCCGAAGGACTAAAGAGTCAACCTCTACTCGAACGTGCTCTATTGAGATACATGTCAACCCTCAACAGGTACGTTAATATCTCAACCTACGTTGCTACGTAGTTCTAGAATGTAGGGATTTCCACTAAATGTTATACCCTCAACTGGTAGGTGAGCCCTTATCCCTGGGTTTGCTTAGTGCTAAATCCTACTCCTAACTTGACCGACTCTGCTTATTGGACTGAATGATCTTACTGATATGATAACTTACTGAACTGATGATACTCTAATATATCTGAAATGATTCTAAAAATACTGAGACTAAGTAAAGAGCTAAGTTTTTAGATATTTATAACCACCAGGACTCGATAACATTACCAGTAGAAGCATACTAAAGTTTCAAAAGCACAATAGGTAGTCATTGTTAAAAATTCATCTATTAGTCATTTCATCAAACATATGGGGGTCATAAAGTTAAAGTATGGGAAATAGTTAAATCATGGCATAATAACATAATTTCAATACATAAATCATGGGTTAAGGATTTAAAATGCAAATATCATCCTTCAAATGGGTTAAAGGCTAATTCCAACAAAAACACATGTAAACATGATATAAAATTGAAATTCATGGAAGTTCATGGATAAAATTCATGAAAACATGTAAAGGTCATGATTTTAAACTTTTAAGCGGATTCTTGGACTTCATGGGTGAAAAGGACCCATGAATGACATTTAACATACCTTAACTGAAGAATTTTCGTGAGTTCTTAGTGATTTCTTAAAGCTTGAACTTGGACTTGAAGAAGCTAGGGTTTTGTTCTTGAGAGTGTTTGTGAAAAGATGAGTGATTTTTCCCTTTGGGGACCTTAATCTTGTGTTATGGGTGAGGCAAAGTAAGGGGAAAATGTCTCAAATACCCCTACATACCCAAAATTCATTAAATTGAATATGGCCAGTGATGCGGTATATGACGCATCACATCACTCAGTTGACGTGTTAGGCGATGCACCCTGCTGCACCCCACAAATGCGATAAGCAGTGCACCACGGCCATATAGCGCTGGCTCGCTGGTTTGAACATCCAAATAAGCCTCAAACCTCATCCAAAAAATCCAAAACTTACCCGAGTCATGCTATCTACCACCCCGATCATGAATAAACTTAAAATCGATGTTCTAAGGCTGGAAAGGTCAAAATTAAAACCATCAAAGTTTAAGAGTCTTTGGAAATAACTAAGTCTTAACACTTAGTGAAATATTCTAAGTCTTGGACCCCTCTAGCATGCAAGAGTGAGATGAAATGCGCTAAGATCTTACTGTATCTTACAATATCATGATCAGGAGGCATATCAGGCAAAAATCATAGGGAACATATCCATTGACTCACAGACCACATGAATAAAATCCAAATATATTATCATGAATATGAGTCAAATAAGACTGACATCCCTTCTCGACCAAGCAACGAGCCTGAATATAAGATATAACTCTCTTTGGACCCAAATGAAG
>JAPEIP010001988.1:0-13100 GCA_026120095.1 Capsicum chinense | reverse complement strand
ATTAATTAATTTTATGTTTAAGAAAAATACAATAAAATTTACAAATAGTCAAAATAAATACAACAATACAAAAATAGTTAATTTTATTAAAATTTAGAAAACAAAATATATATTTTATTTTATTTTTATTTTTATTATCTCAAAATTAATATTACTTAATTATTTATTTTTAACTAAAAATTTATAAAATTAATAATCAAAATAATATATGATTGAATATTTAAAATCGATGGAGGATAAAAAATCACGTGTCTACACAAAGAACCATCTTTCTTTTGCACGAATAGGACGGGAGCGCCCCATGGAGAAACACTAGGCCTGATGAAACCTTTATCTAAAAGATCTTTGAGTTGCTCGTTCAACTTCTTAAGCTCGGTGGGAGTCATACGATATGGAGGAATTGAAATTGACAGAGTATCTGGGAGAAGGTCGATACCGAATTCTATCTCTCTATCGGGAGGTACCCCTGGGAGATCTTCTGGGAAGACATCTGGAAACTCATTTACTACATTGACTGACTGGACTATTGGGGTCTCAAACTTAGTGTCTTTAACTCGAACTAGATGATAAATGCAATCTTTGGAAATCAACTTTCTGGCCTTAAGATAAGATATGAAATGACTCTTGGGAGACATTGAATTACCGGACCACTCAAAGATTGGCTCATCTGAAAACTGAAACTTCACCACTCGGGTGCGACAATCTACAGAAGCATAACAGGAATGGAGTCAATCCATACCAAGAATAAGATCAAAATCAACCATGTCTAACTCTATCAAGTCTGCTAACATGACTTTATGAAGAACAGCGATAAGACACTTTTTATAAATTTGTTTGGCAACAACTGACTTACCTACTGGGGTAGAAATCAAGAAGGCTCAGGGATATTTTTAGAACTTATCTCAAAATTTACAGCAACTAACGGGGCCACATAGGAGAAACTCGACCCAGGGTCTAACAACACATAAACATCAAGATGAAAGACACGAAGCATACCAGTAACAACATCAGGTAAATCTTCTTGCTCCTGGCATGAGGGTAAAGCATAAAATCGGTTCTAGCATTATACTGCCAGCAGTATTAGATGATGCGCTCTGAGGAGGATCTGGGCGACCTAAAGAAGCTGGTGCACTGTTAGCCTAAGTCTGGGGACGAACATCTCTATTTCCCTATCTAGCATGTGGGCAATCTTTAATACCGTGACCCTCTGGCCACAACCATAACAACCTTTCTGACCCCACAAATATTTACCTCTATGATCTTTACCACACTTAGCACATGGGGGACAATTGGGCTTCCCACTCATACTATTCTGAGATCTGGACATAGAAAACTTACCCCACTGTTCCTCCCTAACTCAGGATACGGGAGCACTGGCTGAAGAAGATGCGGGCATAGATGACCGATTCTAAAACTGCAAACAGTTTCCTCATCCCGACCTATTCTGACCATAATCAAACTGCCCTGTTTTAGCCCTCTTATTTACCCTCTCTCTTTTCTTCGCTTTCTCTTCCTTATTCTGTTGAGTATGCATCATCAATCTAGAAAGGTCCATGGATCTATTGAGTATAGCAGTTCTACACTCCTTAACTACCAATTCAGACACACCGGTCATAAACTTACTCATGCTTGATCTAGGTTCAGCCATCTGATCAGGGGCATACTTAGATAACTGATTGAACTTGAGGCAATATTCCTTTGCTGTCATAGAGCCCTGCCTCAGGTACATGAACTCTTCAATCCTAGCTTCCCTCATCTCAAGTGGGAAGAATTTGTCTAAAAACGTATCCTGAAATGTCTGTCAAGTCATGGGAGTTGCATTCTCCCTTCTACTCTTCTTCTACATCACTACCTAATCATAAGAAACATCCTTCAGCCTATAGGATACCAATTCTACACTCTCTTCTTCAGAAACATGCATAATTCAAGTGATCTTATTCACCTTATCAAGATATAACTATGGGTCCTCTCCTTCTTTCGACCCAAAGAATTCTAGCGGGTTCATTCTCGTGAAATCTCAAATTTTAACTGCAGCTAAATCCCCATCATGCTGAGGTGGGACTGCAGCCTGACGATTACCTTGAACATTAGTTGTCATAGCTTGGGCTAGCACCTGAAAAGTTATCCAAAACTCTGTATGTGACACATTCTCATTTAAAGAATCTGCGGGTTGAGGTGGTTAGTTATTATTTCTATGGGCATTAGCTCTGCGAAGAGGCATATTCTATCATAAAAGAGCACGAGTTAATAGCAGATAGAGATAACTATAAGCACGATGGATCATGAAAGAAAAAGAGGATTTTCCTAAAACGCTCCATAGCCTCTTGCTCATAGATGTGGCGCACTTCACACCGATGATCAAAACTCTATGTAACGAGGCATATCTGACTCCCTATTACTCTCTAAACCTTAGGCTCTGATACCAAGTTTGTAACGCTCCGAAATCTAGTTTTTGGGACACCACACGGTGCTCCGAACTATAAGTAGTCCTAAGCTAACCCTAGCTGCCTTCTAACACAACTGCATCTCAACATGGGGAAATATAAGTATAAAATCATAATAAAATGTGAAAAACTATCTAAATAATCTGAATATATCTGAAAGTACTAATCTCATCAATTTGATTAAACAAATACTGAAAAGTCTGAATATGACAACTGAGATCTAAGACTGAATTTGGTAGTCCGACAAGCCTCTACTAGATGAATCTAGAGAGTCACTGGAACAGGCCCCAGCTGACTTGGACTAAACTAAAATATCTATTAATAAACTGAGAACATAAATAGCTAAGTCCCTGAACTATGAGGACTCACAACTTACAAGGATGTAGATGAGATGCTCAGAAATCACTGTCGATGTTGAGATTGAGCACCTGAACCTATTTTATGAGACAATATAGCATATAGACGTATATGTGGATCAGTACTTTGAGGATGTACGGAGTATATGGGGGTGCATGCAATAAGTAAACAATATCATATCACAGTTTATCAAATCATGCATGCTAAATGTAAATGACTCACATAGCTTGAGTAAATCTGAAATCTAAAAATCATAAATCATGAATAGTAAAGCGTGTAGTATGAATCTTATGAGTCATTACACTTAGTTCAAAAATCTATATTTTGTTCTTGTCCTCAAAGTATATGGGCTAAAAGCAGTCTGAAACTTATTCTTCATAGTAAACACTTTATCTCAAGACTTTAAATAATCAAACTGTTTTAAGATTGGGGGGACATCTATTTGGGAGGTTCTTCTAACCGACATACACCATGCGAGCATCTATGGAGTCCCACGACTAGCCTCCATAAGGTTAGGGTTGTTCTACCCTTGCCATCATAATAGAACAATCTCATCTCAGTGATCACAATCTTAGTCATCCACATAGAAATGGGAATAATCTAAATCCTACACTGGCACGTAGTTCTGGGGTATGAAACCGTAGTAATGTACCCATCTCGGTGCTAAATACTACTATCAATCTCATGCTCAAGGTCTCCAAAAAATCCACTTTAAAAGTAATTTAATGGTTTATAATGAAAACCAACTGTAAATCTGTAATCTGAATATGTAAAGTGGATTTCAAATCTATTTTGAGACCAAAAGGTCAAATCTTTCTCAATAATCTGAAAATATTCTAATCATGGGGTGCTTATAGTACAACAATTCATTAAATAACAATTTCTAAATAAGGTTTAATGACCCATGTATTAATCTAATGATAAAACATCTCAAAATTCATGCTTGATAACATAAACATTCATAAGTCATCTTAAAATTTGGAAATTTCAGTAATGTGCATAAAAACATAAACATACTCATGTAATTCAATTTCTAAATCATTGAAAATCTCATAATATCATGAATAGCAATATGGGGTGTAAACCCAAACTTTAAATTCATATGAAAATATGTAAAACCAAATAACTTTCGCAATAAAAGTCAAGTTTTGGGCACAAGGACGAAAGGATTGTCCTTGTTCATAACCCCACATACCTTAAATTGATGATCTTTGATGAAAACTTGAATCTTGAATTCCTATTGATGCTTTGGGGACGAATTCCTAATGTTCTTGAATTGAGAATTCTAAATCTTAAATTTCCTTGGAAGATTAATGGAGGAATTTGAGTTGCTTGGGGAGGAAGTATGATGAACTAGGGTTTTTCCTTTGAAGAGAATGATGAATAGGGCATAAAGTACTTTTATATGTGATTAATCTTATGTTTTTGGACGGATTGGGGATTGGAAAATTTACCAAAATACCCCCTATTAAACTCTAAATTTGGTACTAGAAAACGACCTAAAAATCCCTACTTTTGGCCTTGGCGCGACGCGCTAATATCGTGCCAAGCCACTGAAAAATGCCAAATGGAAAAATGCATGGTGGTGCGATGCGGTGGTATCGCGTTGCTACCTTGGATGGGACCTGGAAACTTGGCGCGACGCGCCATTATCGTGGACCTTCACTGAAAGTAGACAATTAGAAATTTGGCTCTCTGCGATGCACCAATATCGTGGAGGGCCACTGAAAATTGACAATCATCATTTAAATCTCCTCCGCGATGCGCTATTGACCTAAATAGCGGTGTTTTAAGACTGAAACTTAAAATAGTCATAACTTCTTATCCGGTTATCAGATTTAGGCAAATCTTATATCACTGAAAAGTTGATTCAATTTCCTACGTCATGAAAAGTCCAAATCTAAAGAATTCCATACAAAATAAACAAAACTCATTCTAGAAGCTACTTCTTATCATTCTCGGGAGAGTTTAAGCTAGAAAAAATTATGGGGTATTACAGCTCTAATACCCAGTTTGTCACAATTCGGGAGTACACCCTGGTCGTCACACAGTGCTTACGGTCCCGAAAGACCACAATCTAACCCATGACAGGTACCTACTATGAGCACTGAATAAAATCTTAAAGAAAACATATGCGGAATTTAACTAAAACTCCATAAGGTTTTAAAAACTGTATTCAATACTGAAATATGATGTTAATGTCTAAAATCATACTAAAAACTAACTGTCTATACTATTCCGAAAGCCTCTAATTGAATAACTGAGGAGTTGATGGAAAAAGCTCCTAACTAACTCCGACTATCTGCTAAAATTGAGAAACTAAAATAACATAATTGATCCTCGGAACATGAGGGCTCACCACTACTGCTGCTACTAGTGCGCTGGGGTAAATAGGTACGGTCAGGAACCTGAGCGTCCAAACCTATGATATGAAACATCATAGCGCAAGAAACGAGTATGTGATCAGTACTCTGAATGTACAGGTATGCTAAATAAGGTAGGCTAATATGCATGGTTTTATGTGCATGAGTAATAACTGTCTGAATGAATAACATGGGATAACTGAACATAAAGTAATAACTGGCTGAATAATATGAGATAACTTAGTGAACATGCATGAAGCAAAGACTGATTAGTTAGCATGAGATTATTAAACATCAATGCATGAAAGCTATAAAATCTGAGAATGCATGACCAAACATATAATATGTTTCTGATATAGTCTGTAACTGAAATACTGAAATCTGATAACTGAATAACTGATAAGCTATATGCTATGGTCAACTAAAATTGAACTGAGTTCTATACTGAATACTGAAACTAAAATTGTGAGAGGTATCATTTAACTAATATGCCCCACTCTGAACTGATTGGGGTTTAACCTGTAACCCCAGTTGAAAGGGTGTTAGTACTGTGCCACTGGTACTAACAATGGCTATGTGGATCTACTAACCTATTGAAAAACCAGGATGTTAAGCCTAAACTGACGGGTAACACCTGGACGGAGTCAAGTTTAATCTGACGGGTGACCCCAGGAAGGTATTCAAGACTAAACTAATGGGTGACTCCTCATCCTGCGCTAGAAACATAGTTCTGGAACACAAGAACTGCTACTAACGACTCTGCCTGACTAACGGAGAAACCTTCATCCCTGCATTCGCTTGGTGCTAAATCCTACTCCCAACTTAAAGACACTGAATTTCAAACTTCTCTAAGTTTAACTGATTATGATGACTGACTGAACTGATAATGCTCATACGTGTATGAAACTATTCTGAAACTACTAGGACTAAGTAAACAGCTAAATTTTGGGGTATTCACAACCCTCAGGACTCAATAACAATAATAACAGGGACACATAAAAGCTTTGAAACTATAGAAAGGAATTATTGTTCACAATTATTCACTTAAGCATTTCATCAAATACATAGGGACCAAAACTTTAACATGAGGATACTTCTAGACATGATGAGATAGCACAATCATATGACAAAACCATAGACTGGGGATTTATTCCTAATTCTCATAATCATGATATGAAAAATCCAATATTTAAAACATACTATAATGTATTCCACTTGAAAACAAATTCCAAAATCTTAACTTGTAAACATGTAATAAGTAGTCATTGTTCAAAACCCAATCATATAGGTATTTCATCAAACACTTGCAATGCATGATTTAAACTAAGCATGGGAATAGTTTTAAAACTTGTAGTAATAGCATAATTTTACTTCTAGGGTCACCAATTAGGGTTTAAATTCAACAAACAACATCATTCAAATATGTAAGGTTTATATCATCAAAAATTTGATGAAAACATTATAAAGATTCAAAATTCATGTAAGTTCAAGGACATAATTCATAAAATATGTAATAAGGGATACTTTTAATGAAAATAGATTGTGAACATCATGTATAATAAAATTTCATAAAAACTTCATGGAGATAAATTATTATAAACATGTAATTTCATGATTTAAAACATAAAAGGTGGATTCTTGGACTCCATGGGTGAAAAGGGCCCGCGGATGAACATCTAACATACCTTAGAGATTTAATCTTGAAAGAGAATTGACTTTTCTTGAACGTTCTTGGAATAGGAACCTTAAATTCTTGATAATCTTGTAAAGAGTGTAATGGAGTCTTGAAATTCTTGGGAGATTACCTTAAGAAGATATCCTAATCTTATTCTTGAGAGTGGAGAGGATTAAGGATTTTTAAAATTGATTTATGATGGTCATGTACGTATTTTTGATGATTTAATTCATGGGAGGTGATGAAAAATACCAAAATACCCCTCCCAATCCGCATGGGGATTGTTGAAGTTCATGGGTGATGACTTGGGCTGATAAGTCGTCACTTAGGTGATGGCCCGTCACCCCAGGTCGTCACTTAGAAGATGGAATTGATGATTTTCTGCCTAAGGCTGACGACTTGGGCTGATAAGTCATCACATAGGTGACGGCCCGTCAGCTCAGGTCGTCACTTTGTTGACATGTTGGAATAAAATAGGCATAAATTCTCGCTCCGAGATCGGATTAAGGTGAAACTAGTTGTGTTGGTCAGGGGACTCAGAGATATTTCTTTTGGTATATAGTATGACACCTGAATCGATAAATTCAAAGAGACACACTTGTTTAAAGTTGACCCTTCTTGGAGCATTTGTCAAAACTCTATCGACAGAAAAGTCCTCAACTCGTCTTTGAGTTGGGAGGATATTATGACCTTGATAAATACAAGAAGATATTCCCACATCATATATTCGATAATTACACATATATAAACATAAAATCATTGGGTTTGGTTTTGTATACTTAGGAACAACGGTTTGAATTCTGGCCAGAAAACGTGGGGTGTTACAAAAACCCATTGGGATAAAACCTCGTAAAGAAAAAAGAGTACAACGCATATTAACTCCCTTTAATAAGAACATCATTGAACCTTTGCATTCTATTCTTGTGCACCATCTTCTTGAAATTTGAAGTTGGAAGAACCTTGGTGAATACATCAGCCACATTGTCACTTGAACGAATCTGCTACACGTTAATATCACCATTTTTTGGAGCTAATGTGTATAGAAAAGTTATGGTCGTTCTATCTTCTTTTATGAATCCTTCCTTAAGTTGTGCCATGCATGCTGCATTATCTTCATATAAAATTGTGGATACTTTGTCACATTTCAAACCATATTTTTTTGAATGGGATGTATTATGTACCTCAACTACACACATTATCGGCTTGCTTCATGAATAACTATAATCTCAGTATGGTTCGATGAGGTGGCTACTATGGAGTGTTTTGTAGATCTCTAAGATATGGTTGTACCCCCACATATGAACACATAGCCTATTTGAAAATGACCTTTATGTGGGCCGGATAAGTATCCAACATCAACATAACCAACAAGATAGGGACTGCAATCTTTAAAATAAAATAAGCCCATATCGGTAGTCCCTTTTAGATACCGTAATATGTGTATGATCCCATTCCAATGTCTCCTAGCAGGAGCAGAACTATATCTCGCTAACAAATTAACTGAAAAGGTTATATCAGGCTTTGTAGTATTTACAAGATACATTAGTGCACCAATTGCACTAAGATAGGGTACTTCAGGACCAAAGAGTTCCTCATTCTTTTCTTGAGGTCGGAATGGATTCTTATTCACATCAAGTGATCGAACAACCATCTGAGTACTTAATGGATGTGCTCCATCCATATAGAATCATTTTAACACCTTTTTGTATAGGCAGATTGATAGACAAAGATACAATTTGTCAAATGCTAAATTTGCAAACCAAGGCATAATTTTTTTTTCTGAGATCTTTCATCTCAAATTCTTTTTTTAGGTAATCAATTGTCTTTTGAAGCTCTATTGGAGTTTCAATAAGGTTTATGTCGTTGACATAGACAACAAGTATAACAAACTCCGATATTATTTTATTTATAAAATACATGGGCAAATTTCATAATTCGTATAACCTTCCTTAGATAAATATTCTCCAAAATGGTTATAACACATGAGTCCAGATTGCTTGAAACCATACAATGATCTTTGCAATCTAATGGAATACATTTTCCGAGGTTTTGAACTATATACTTTTGACATTTTAAATCCTTCAAAAAATTTCATGTATATCTTATTATCAAGTGATCCATATAGATAGGTTGTTACCACATTCATCAAATGTATTTCAAGTCTCTCATAGACAGTGAAACTAATAAGATAACGTAATGTTATTGCGTCCATAACTGGTGAATATGTCTCGTCATAATCGACACCAGGCTGTTGTGAAAATTCTTATGCAACAAGGCGTGTCTTATATCTTTGTATTTCATTTTTCTCATTTCTTCTTAGCACAAAGACCCATTTATAGCCAATAGGATTAACACCATTAGGTGTTTGAGCTATAGGTCCAAAAACTTCACGTTTGACAGGTGAATTCAATTCAGATTGAATTGTTTCTTGATATTTTGGCCAGTCATTTCTTTATCGATATTTTGTGACAGATCGGGTTCAAGATCCTCACTATCTTGAATGATTTTCGTTGCAACTTTATATGCAAAGACATAATTGACTACTATTTCAGATTGATTCAAATTAGTTCCAACATTACTTGAATTTATGGATAGTTCCTCATTTTCTTGAGTCTCAGGCTCATTGATTCCTTCAGGGATATCAATATTGCGCAAATCTTGAACTTTCATATGAGGATCTTTCGTCATCTTGACCATTTTTTTCTAGGATTTCGATCCTTAGAACCTAATGGTCTACCATACTTCAAACGTTCTTTAGATTCATTAGCTATGACACTAGTTGATAGTCCTTTGGGGACATCAATTTGAATTGGGACATTCTCTGCAAGAATATGTGATTTGGTGATCTTTTTTAAATCAGTAAATGCATCTGGCATTTGATTTACAATTTTCTGTAGATGAATAATTTTTTGTACTTTTTGGTCACAAATAGAAGCACGTGGATAGAGATGAGATAGTGATAGATTTTTCCATAAAATTTCTCTTTTGATGTCACTATTTTCTCTCCCTAATTTTGGAAAAACTATCTCATCAAAGTGACAATATGCAAATCGAGCAGTGAACATATCTCCCATTAATGGTTCAAGATAGCAAATAATGGAGGGTGATTCAAACCCAACATAAATTTCTAACCTTTTTTGGGGCCCATCTTGGTACGATTTGATGGTGCTATAGGCAAATATACACCGCACCCAAAAATTCTCAATGAGACATATTAGGTTATAGACCCAAAATCAATTGCAACAAAAAAAAATTATGATAATTTATCAGTCTAAGAAAAATAAGTATTGTAGCATGAAAAATCGCATGACCCCAAACAAAAATGGGCAACTTAGTTTTCATAAGTACTGATCTTGCTATCAACTGCAGACAATTAATTAATGACTCGGCAAGGCCATTTTGAGTGTGAACATGAGGTACAAGATGTTCCACTCTTATCCCAATCGATAAGCAATAGTCATTAAATGCTTGGGATGAAAATTTTGCAGCATTATCAAGGCGAATAGACTTAATCTGATTATCAGGAAACTGTGTCCGTAATCATATTATTTGTGCCAATAATTTTGATAATACCAAGTTGCGAGATGACAACAGGAACACATGATACCATCTAGAAGAAGCATCTATTAGGACCATAAAGTATCTAAATGACCCACTAGGTGGGTGAATGGGTCCACAAATATCCTCATGTATGCATTCGAAGAACGTGGGGGACTCAATCCCAACTTTTATTGGTGATGGCCTCACAATTAGCTTGCCTTGATAACAAGCCTTACATGAAAATTCACCATTCGAAAGAACCTTTAAGTTCTTTAATGGACGCCTATTTAAATTTTCTATGATTCGTTTCATCATTATAGACCAGGATGTACCAGATGATCATGCCAAAGTGCAAAAGTATTGGAATTAGTAAACTTCCTATTTACTATAGAATGTACCTCAATTGCACAAATCTTTGTCCAATACAGAACAAAAGATAAAGCAGGAAACTTTTCTGCAACACGTGTCTGCCCAGAGACATTCTTGGTGGTACCAAGATATTCAAGATTCATCTCATCAACTGTCTTGATATGATAACTATTTTCACGGATATCTTTAAAATTCATCAAGTTTCTCCGAGACTTAGGAGAAAATATAGCATTATTTATGATGAGTTTAGTTCCCTTGGTCAAGATTATAATGGTTTTTTCGAAGCATTCAATCAAATTAGTACTCACAGAAATTGTAGTAACATTAATCTTTCCCATGTTTAGATGATAGAAATATTTCTCCTCTTTGAATATCGTATGTGTAGTGCCGAATCAATCAAACAAATATCTTCACAATTGGACAGTTTACTTTGAAAATTGTCCATATCTTCAAACAAAATGACATACACCAAATAAAATATATATTAAATCTTTGTACAAAGTAAAAACTTATAGTATACGGAATGGTTAATCACCCTTTACTAAGTAATTAAATAAAGTATGTCCAACTCAAAATTTCACAATTTTCAAATACCTTAATACTTTATTGGAGAAAAAATAATTTACTTTTCAATAGTTAAACAATTAGTACATACTTGTAGCTTTGCACAACTTTAATATAAGTTAGTAGCACCGTTACTAATAAAAAACTAATACTCATGCAAACAACTATTTTTACATGATTCTTTATTCACTAATTCTTATCAATAAAAATAAATAAATTAAAAATCAGTCATTCTTCCATGTTTACGGAACCATCATCAATCAAGTGATCAATCTTTCCTTCAGGGTGCTCGAAAAAGTCTGCTACATCCAAGCTTGTGATGTCAACATCATTTTCAGAGAGAAAGTTAGCCTCGAAATTTCTCTCTTTCTTCTTTAGTGATATTTGATAGAGATCAACCAAGTGCTTGAGAGCACGACAGTCACGTGAATAGTGTTCTTTTCCACCACATCAAAAATAGGTAATTGTTTCACGTTTCTCATCTTTTCTCTTTTTGTTCGATGAATGATTAACACCAGGAACAAGGTTTCTTCTTGGTCATCACGATCACGATCATGACCATGTCCATGACCACGTCCAGGTTTGTGACCTTTTCCATGCCTAGCATGACGAGCATGCACATCATTCACTTCAGGGAATGGTGCAGATCCAGTAGGTTGATTCTCGTGATTTTTCATCAATAAATCATTATTTTGTTCAACCACAAGAAGATGAGAACTCAGTTCAGTATACTTCTTGAAACCTTTTTCTCGATATTATTGCTATAAGAGCACATTCGAGGCATGAAAAGTGGAGAGCGTGTTTTTTATCATATCGTTATCATTGACCTTCTCTCCACATAATTTTAATTGAGGAAAAATTCTGAACATGGCAGAATTATACTCATGAACAAACTTATAGTCTTGAAATCTCAGATGTATCTATTCATATTGTGCTTTTGGGAGGATGACCATCTTTAAGTGTTCAAACCTTTCTTTTAGGCTATTCCACAATACGAGTGGATCCTTAGTAGTAAGGTATTCAATTTTCAAAACTTCGTCAAGATGATGACGCAAGAAAATCATAGCCTTAGCATGATTTTGACTAGATGTTGTATTTTCTTTCTTTATGACGTCTCCAAGACCCATAGCATCTAGGTGGATTTCAGCATCCAACACCCATGAAATATAGTTCTTGCCCGAACTTTGAAGGGCAACGAACTCACACTTCGTAAGATTGTTAGCCATATGAAAAAGGAAAGAAATAAAAAAAAATACCTTAGTCTTAGCCTTTAAATTTGAGACGGTAGAGTCTCGTGTTCATAACGTGTTATAAACTAATAAAAGAATAAAAAAGAAGAGTAGAGAGAATCAACAGTAATTCGTATTTCTCTTAGGATAAATTACAATGATGGAAAACCCCTTTATTTGAAGGGAAAAACTAACCTTGGGGTTTGTAACTTTTCCATAAATAGACATACACAATATATGGTAAAGTAAGTATTCACTATATATGGTAAAGTAGACATTTACTATATATGATACATTTCTAACACAAATAATGTAATCTCTATTTTATCAATTATTTCCTTAAGTTTCCCCATGAAATTAAGACGAAATCACATGGGTATAAAGAGGTTCGCTAGCGAAAATTGCACACACACACATATATATACTAGTTTAACCTCACGTGCCTCGCACGTGTAACATTTGATTATTTAAAATTAAATAATTTTGTCTATTGCAGAGATTTTTAATGAAGTGTAAAAAGTTCAAATGACTTTTTAAAGATCCTTCACACTTTAATATA
>JAPEIP010001987.1:0-13441 GCA_026120095.1 Capsicum chinense | reverse complement strand
GATCATAATCTCAAAGAGGGTTTAAATCCCATATATCAACACTTGAGTAAAACATTTCAAGATTCATACTTTGTATAGCAAACAAGTATAACTCATATGAAAATCTGGAAATTCAACTTGAAACATGATATTAACATCAAAACTCAAGGAATTTATCTTTAAGACATCTAAAAAATATCACAGTATCCTGAACAAGAATATAGAATAATAGTTTCCATCTCAAATTCAAAATTAAACAAGTACAATTACGTATCTTTATAAAATAATATAAATTTTTGGGCACAAAAATAAAAGGATGTTCTTGTTGAAAACCCCACATACCTTTATGGTAACGGATTTGTTGAAATATTAGACCCTCAATGTTGATTGTGTAACCCTAGTTGTTTTTCTCCTTTAGTGTTCTTGGATGATGAACTTAGATTGTTAATAGAGTTATGATGTGTTTAGATTCTATTAAATTCGTAAGGTTAAATTTAGGGGTGTGTAAGGAGTGCCAAAAGACTTAATTGCCCTCAAAATAACCCAAAAACAGAGTGTTTAAGTAACTTGAAACCATAAGATATGCGTTGCATATGATATTGCATATATTTACATAGGCGCCACATATGATATCTCCTATATTTACATAGGTGCCGCATATGATATCTCCTATATTTACATAGGCGCTGCATATGATATCACCTTTATTTACATAGGCGCCGCATATACTATCGCATATGCTTTCCAGTGGCCATGTGCGATTGGTTAGCCAACGCACTATACTTCGCAAAGCCATAACTCCTAGCTCTGGTGTCTAATTTTGGTGAAATTGGTATCGTTGGAAAGGTAATTCTATTCTCTATAATTTTGTGGGTAGAAATATGCAGAAATACCGCATATCAAGTTATGTTCATTCAAAGATAACCCTTGCAAATTCAAACACTAAAACATGATGGATTTCAAACCTCTTAGCTTATACTACCTTAAGTGACCCATATAACCACACTTAACACATCATAAGCTCTCTTATAACTAGGGTACTCTTTGTAATTTAGGTGCCGTCTTACAAAATTGGGGTTTTCACATATACGAACAATAGTTCGTTTTCTATCTTAGGAAAGTGCAGGGCATTGCACAAGAGCATAAAGAAGATTCTGACCATTGCCGATACTAGAAGTAGCACTCTTTAGCGTAGGAGATGTAGAAGTAGAAATCAGACCCTTATTATCTCTAGTAGTAACATTATTTGAAGGATAGTTCTATTGGATATGATTAAGCTTGTCATATTTAAAACACTAATTCTCCCCTCATCGTAATAACCATGGTGCAACTGCCCATCAATTTTGTAAGAAAGATAAAACAGGGCAAACTGAGATCCATTAGCCTAGGTCAGGGCACCCTGGGTTATATACCCACTATAAGCCTAAAAGCGACGATCTCCAAATAACTTAGGATAAAGAGTACTAGCGGTAGAATAAGAACTAGAATTTTCCCAAGCCTTTTTCTTACCCAACTACCTACCATCTCTACCATTGCTCTGTTGGCCTCCACCTTACTCTGAATATCTAAATTTCTTACTTTGGCTTTATCTCATTTCTGCTTGTTTCTTCTTCACATCCTCAACTTACTGCATATAAACCACTAACCTAGAGATATCCATATCATTATTCAACATAAAAGCCTTACACTCCAATATCACGTCATACAACAAGCTCAAAGAAAACTTCCTTATCCTAGCCCTCATGCTAGATACTAACTTCGGATCATAGCGAGACAGCTGGTGGAATTTCAAAGCATACTCCTTTACACTCACCCTCTCCTATCTCAGATTCACAAACTTCTCAGCTTTAGCCTTCCTCAACACATGAGGAAATAAATGATCAAGAAAAATACTACAAAATTCCCCTTCATATAGACTGATCAACATCATCACCTCTCGATTGCTCCCACTTTTCATACCATTGATAGTCCATATCCTTTAAATGATACGCAACAAACTCCACACCTATTACTTCTATAGCATGTATCACCCTGAATATTTTCTTTATTTTATTCACAAACCCTTGAGTATCCTCTTTAACCTTCACGTCTGTAACGGTCGGAGTATTCAACCTCATACACTAGCCAACTCTAGTGATCTTAGAAGATAGAGCGATAGAATGAACATGGTTAGGCTAACAAAAATGAAAAGTTACCAACTGAGTCTGCAGATAAATTGATCAATAAAACTCGATATCAGAAATGTCTACTTAGGGCAGTGAGGCATGATCATTCTCAGCCCAAAAATCCTGAGGAGGACTGGAAGGAATTAATGGAACTCCATGTGGGCAGTCAAGAGCCAGGGCCCTAGACCTGGTTTAAACTCTATATGCAGAACGAGTTCCATCCACATTGTTCTCAGGTGGGAAAATCTTTGAGAAGGCATGATCTGAAATGCAAACAAACAGAATTAAAGGAGTTTTCAAGACCTCAGACTCTATAGCCCCAAAATAAATCATAAGAAAGGAAAATATTCCTAAATTCCCTGTAACCTCTCCCTTATAACTGTGGCATGCTATACATCCATAAAAGAGACTCTACTTGATACAGATTTATGGAAACCCAATGACCATGAACCTGCACTCTGATACTGAGCTTGTCATAACCTAAACTAGGGCCTGAACATGATGGGTATCTCATGTCTATCGAGGATCGTAGGTCACCCTCTTTACCCTAGCCACTAGAACATAATGCAATTAGCAGCGGATGGACTTTGAAAATATCACAAGATAGTTAAGAATCACCCAAACAACCTAATCTATAGTAATTCACGAACCCTCTAATAACTAAGAACAACCTAAGTTAGGACATTCCCCTGACCATAGACAAAATGAGTCCAAAAGGAATAGTCCAAAATATGAATGAAACAAGACCATGAAATGAGGGCCTTTAGGAGAATGGAAGTTCACCACTTTAAAGATAACTCGTGAGCTATCCAAGAATTACCAATCACTATGTAGGGAAATCAAAAGTGTCTCTGTTCCCTGCATTGCGTGTGGATACAACTTTTGAAGGTGGTTAGCAGTGTGAGCACTAGAATTTAACTCAAGATAAATATAAAATAATGCCAATTAAAATCTAGTCCAAACTCAATGTATATGTTCACATGCATGCATATATATATATATATATATATATATTATATGTATAGGGAATGGGGTTTAGCATGAGAATTAAAACCATTAACCCAGACTATGTAGCTTTAACTGTCATTCATACCCATGGGCTATATGGGTCTAACTCCTCCCTGCTAGTTGGGTCCAGCTTCTCCCTGCTTGTTGGCCCTAGTACATGTTAACCACATAAACTATCAAGGATACAACCATTCCAAAATATATATATAATTAATGTATAAACTATGCACAGTCATAAAAATCAATCTCTATGCCGACAAATATGGTTTCCAATGTTAGTCTCTCAAGACTTCCACCTTCATGACTCAGTTACACAACCCTCTTTAAGCCTAATTAAAATAAGTTTTACATAACCCATCCATTTAACCAAGGAATTATCCATTAGGGAATTAACCATAGGTATGGATATACCATTATGCTTTTAAGCTTATAATTATGCCAAACCAATTCTATCAACTTGGGGGAATGCCACGACCCCCTTTGTTCATTTAATCAAGCTTAAAATAAAAAAACATGGCTAACAAGTCCTTCAAAATCCTTTTATTGATTTAACCATTTATGTAATGAAATTTTTTAGGGAAGTAAGACAAAATATGTGATTTACCATATTCCAAATCCAATTATGCAAGTGGGTTAGGGAACATAATTTCCTAAACCAAATTCCAAACAAAAATTATCAAATTGGCGGAATAAATTGACCCCCATCCCATTCACCATACCCATGCACCCCAACGGGTTTCAAAAGACATAAATAAAATATGAACACTTGAATTACAAGCAAGGGAATGGAAATCAAGTAACAATCTTTCCAAAACCCTTAACCCAAATCAAAATCCATATTGAAATCTATATGAATAACCATTTAAACACATGCTTTAAGTAAAACAAGTTTAAAGGGAGAGGTACATGCCTGAAAGTATCACAATTATGAAGAGAAATCACCACTTGGAAGCTCTAAATGGTCAACCTTGAGATATACTATCTTGTTCTTGACTTAAGGATTTGAGAGAGTTTAAGTGTGTTTTTTATTATGTTTTTGTATGATAATGAGGTTCCATAAAGGGTTTTAAGGGCGTGAGTAACTAATGGGGAAAAGGGAAAATATCCAAATTACCCTTAATAAAACACTGAAAAATTGCCAGTGACTACGAGTTACCTTACGATCATGAGGACATGTTACGAGTCAACATTGATGACTTATAGTCTGGGTAGAAACATGGGGCCTCCTCACTGGTTGACTATGAAAAGAGCCCTATGACTCATAAAGAGTCATTACAACTCCTGAAATCCAATCGTATCCATAAGAGAAACATGGGAAACCCTCACAGGTCACCTAACGACTTGAGCCCTGCCACCTGTATGGAGACCTTAAATCCTCATTAGGTGATCTATAGTCTGATTAATAATCTTAAAACTCAAGAAATTTTCAGAGGCTAAAATTTGGGGGCCTACAAATACCTTTTTACTACTACTGGATAGGAATTGTGAAACACTAACCCATACAAAATTTTATGAACATATTCAACGTTGACAAACTTTTCTATCTTTCTGGTCGCTACCTAACCTCTATCTTAACTAAAGCATTAATATTCTCTAAGTCCCCTTAATTTGTAAATCTCTCTCAAAGTGCTATTAAAACATCCACACAACACCTTTCTGGCTCCATTAATACATAATCTACTAAATTTTAGATAAATACTATCCCTAGTTTATTGCTCCTAAACTTCTAGGTTCGTGCTTCTAACTCTAAGTCATGAGGCCATAGAATTCAGATAAGGTATCTAAGGGCACATATTACTTTGTCTTAGTGAACTATTTTTATGAACATAAATGAATTATTTCAATGATTGGAACTTAAAGTTATTGATGGAATCCTTAAAGGCCCACATGCAATCTCATAATTATTTGTGGGGGCTATTTGAGAAATCTCTATTGGTAGAAATTTAAGTTTGACTGGTTCGGCCACATCGAAAATAAAGCACAATTGACATGAATAGAGCAATGTAAGAATTTATATAAGTTTCTTAAAGAACATCTCTACTGCATGACCTGAGATATGAAATAAAGAAAACCTTTCTTAAATGCTTAGTATCCACTCGATGAAAAGTACAGATGTCTCTATACCATTCCACAAGACTCTACTAGACATATAAACACCCTAGGGGACTTTAATCTTGTTCTCTGATACCAAGTTTGTCACAATTCGAGACTACCCTCTAGTCATAACATGGTGCTTAGAACCACAAGTGATCCCAAGCTAAATTTTACACTGGCATGATGCTTGAGCAACTAATTTAAAATATATATAAATTCTAAATTTTTTTAGCAGAAGCATAATTATGATATAATCTATGTCAAAACATTATTGTTATAAGTTTATAACCCTATAATCCAAAATATTGGGAAATTAAAATTATATACAATAACTCTAACTAACTATCTATAAATACTCTACTAATACTGAATATAGGCAGTCGATACATGGTCCTAACTATACCCAATAAATACAAATGGATAAGAAAATACAATACAAAAATGCAAATGACTTGAGTCCTCAAAATAAGAGAACTCATCATGTGCTAGCTGGAACCCGCAAAATGCCTGACCCTGATGTGTGAGCTACATCTGGTACCTATTTTATGAATCAATGTATCCACACAGACATATATATGGTCAGTACTTCTGGATTGTATAGAGTATGTAAGATATACACTAGTCATGAAAATACTTAAAATATGCTTTAAAAATAAAGACATAAGTCCCTTATGAAATATGCATTTAAAACATAGCTGTACGTAAAAACTGTAAGGCATGGTGAAATTTCTAAATCATGAGATAAAATATTTCTATAATCTGGGATACGGTAGAAACATGAATATTATTTTTAATCTCAAGTTAAAGCTGAATATGTTGAAAAATTATACTGATGGTTATGTTTGAATTTTGAGTCTGAAACTGTGGGATGTGAACTGATGTAATAACCAGGTATAAACATGTACTGTATATCTGAATAATTGAATACAAGGTCATGCATATCTTAAGTTAAACATAAGTTGAACATAAACTAAGAACTGTAGGAGCTAACTTGATCATATGCTTGAATTTGGGGTTATATTATATAAATCATACATGGGCATGAGAATAGCATGACTGATATAATATGGGCCTAAGAATCCATGAATAATCAATAAAACATATTTATAACCAAAAATTATAGCATGGGGGATTGTATTTAAGTTTAGAATAACAATTGGGTAAAAGCCCTAGATTATGAAAATCATAAAATTCATCAATAAAAAGTTATTAGTTTGGGCATGAGGATGAAAGGAGATCATCATTAAATACCCACATAATTGATTACTTTTGATTCTTGAATTAAAGTTTTAAGGATTTGGACTTTGAGATGAAAATCCCTAATTTCTTGCTTTAGAGAAGAGAAAATCGCATGTTCTTGGAGAATTTCCTGAGTTGTACTGAGAATGAGGAATTTGGGTTTGTTTTGGCTTTTTAATCACTCTTAAAATATCCTAAATGACATAGTTTTGAGGTTAATAGAGTGGGAAAAGACTAAAAAAACTCTTTAAAAATTGTCTGAAAGTCGTCTGGAAGTAGTCCCAACGACTTAGTACATTACTCGTAGGGTCAGGCCATGAGTTGTGACTTGAGTCATGGTCAGAAACCCAATATCAGTCTCTACTGCTTACAGTTGGACTTCCTCCTAATGACCTTTAATGATACATTACGAGTCATAGTCTAGGCAGCTTTGACAGTGCATAGGTATTTTGGCCATAACTTTTCACTCTGATATCTAATTAAGGCAAAATTTGTATCATTGAAAAGATAATTCAATTATCTATCTGTTGGAGGTATTGACAAAAAAATTATTAGTATACCAAAATTTATGCTCATTTGGACTTGTCTATAAGCTAGGAGCTATTTATGACCATAATATGTGTCTAAATCACTATAAAATTATCAAAACATGAGGTTTTATCATTCCTGAACTTAAAGCATGGTTCAAATATTATCTTGGATTTTGGGGTGTTATAGAGTCCTATTTAACTTTAATTGTGAGCTTATGTTAGCACTTTAAATATTATATTAATTGGGATTTATGAGGAATTAATAGTGAGATATGAGTTTATTTTTTTCCTGCCTTATTGTGATGATGTTTAGGCATTATTTTATAAATATTGTAGCAAAAGATATAACTGAATGTCTGAAGAAGTTCTAGAGATGTTAGAATTCATAAACATTGTAGTGTGTGGTGATACACCATCGGATTGAATATTATGAAAGCTTACTGCCCACTCTACTTTATATACTATTTTGAGGGTGCAATGAAGCCATAATATTTAGGGGGACCTTATAAGAATTTGTATTGTATGTGAATGTAGTTGGAGGAGAAAGGTTTGAAAGAATACCATTAAATTAATTAATTATGGTTTACTAGCCGACTACTGTTTTGGAAATGTTAAATATCCCAATTATGTTGATTAGCTACTAATACTAGTTTTAATATACTCTATTGTACATTAATAATCTAAATGAAGGACGTTAATTTAGGGTGCTATTGGAGTTGTACAACAAGGTATTTAAGATTTCATGATCCTATACTCTTTGGCATAAATCTAAATCTTGTGTTACATAGTAAGCTTCCTAAGTGCTCTTCCTTTCAAATGATACATGTTCCGTCCAACTGCACACACTAGTGTACGTGGTCATGCAAGTTATAAAGTGTCCCTTTTGAGCCGAATATTGATTTCTCAAGGACTTGGTGTTTAGCAAGTAATCCAACTATAGTGTTACTAAGAAGATTAAACAAGTGTGAGTTTTAACCAATATAAAGTTGTGTTTTGGAAATTTTAACGTAAGAAAGAACAATAATAAGAATAGTAAGAGTTTGAAACAATACTAAGAAGGACTCCAGGGTTGAGGCAATTAGAACAATCCTACAGAGCTAAATAATTTTGCTGGTCAAGCTAATTATCTTCATTTATGATTTACGTGGTTAATGATCTTCTGATCTTCTAATTATCTACTAAATTAGCCTAAAAACTATTTCATTTATTGGGGATGTGAGAACTAATTCAAAAGCATTTGTATTTTGTCCCGTATTTGAACTAAATGGGGAGAATTAGGTATATTCCTATCATAACCAAGAATCCTATCTTTAATTTTTCTAAAATATAAGAACCCACACCATATGTTCTATGTTCTAATTTAATGTTCCTCCTTTCGGGCTCACAATAGAAATATAGTTGTATTCTAAAGGTTGCAAGTCAATAGAATTGAAATTGCAAAAATATATGAACAACTAAATATGATAATCAACTTTAAACCAACTTAATTGAATGCTAAGTATTCATGTTCGTAGTCTCAACCTTAGAAAGTTGATGTTTAGTCACTCATAATCATACAAAGAATCACAATAATTGAATTCATAAGTATAAAAATACAAAAACTAAAGTAAAGAAGAAAAACTATATTTGGAGCCTCCCTCATGCGTATTTTCTCTCCCAAGTTGTCCAAAATGTTTGAATAGATGCTAAGTGTCCTATTTTTAGTGTAGTATATTTTCCCAAAAATACCCAAGGACATGGCACACCCGTATAGCATGGCCTATGTAACACCCCATATTTTGCATGTTCTGGTTTTATTCATATGGAACTTTGTATAGCCTTGTGTATAGGTAATGGATGAGAATTGTTATGTGAGTATTAATGGCGTAGATAGAATTCTAGATGCTTCCCATATATTTTAATGTGATGCGACCAAGTTAAAATTGATACAACTATTTAAACTTGGGATCGTAAGATGGTACTTAAATCTAAAGTTTAAAAGGACCAAGTATATACAAGTTTTAAGTTAGATTAAAGGGGTTAAGAACTGAAAATGGAGTATTTTATTGAGGTGCTTGCTTAACTTAATTAAGATAGTTGGTGAGTCACCTACTTAAGCTATATGGACCAAGTTAATGGACCCAAGGTTGTGGATCAACTTTTGTCCTGTGTTAAGATACTAATTTGGGCCTAACTCAAGTAAAAGAAAAGGAAATTAAGAAACGGCCCAACACTTAAATATGCAAAAGGCCCAAGTTAATTAAGCCCAAATAAGAATTTAAGCTAGTAGATGCATCATCTACTTTGAAATTTTGAGAAGCTTGAACCCTTAAGTAGGTGCATCACTTGGATTAATTTATGGCTAAAAATGGGGTCATTAAGAGAGGTTCTAGATGGATCAATATAAGATCAATATGGGTGGTCATTTTACTCATTTTAAACACAATATTCACTCTTTTAATTTCTGCTTTCTCCCTTTCCTAACAAGGATAAGAACAACAACCCTAAAATTCCTTCTAGGGTTCTTAAAGAAACCTTTATCTTTCTAAGACAAGGTAAGTGAAACATATAAGGTTTAGCTTGGTTATCTCTTGAAAGATTAGGAAAACATCCTATAAGTGTTAATTATTGGTAGAATATAGAACAAGCTACTTGCTCACTTTTCTTTGTTATTAAGCGACTTTTGTTTTCTTATTTGGTTTAAAATGTGAAGGAAAGTTCAAGTTCTTGAAGAGTTCAAGTTAAAAGAATAAATTATAGAAGATTAAGGAAAGGTGACTTCTACTTTTTGTCCTCCTTATATATGAATTTGGGAAAGAATTATAGATGTGTTGTTATTGAGAATTCAATGGATGTCGAGCTCAATATTTGGTTATTGCGAAAAAATTTAAGGTTGTTTTATTGATTATTTTATGTGTGTATGTTGGGGGTTGCAAGGATGATGTTGGCAAAATGTGTAATTAGATTGTATTAAAATACAGAAGAAGGGTGGGGTGGAACACGACCGAGTTAATTATTGTTTACATTTATTGCCCATTCTATTTTGTGTATCATTTGGAAGGTGTAATGAAGCGAAAGTTGTTTTGGGGGATCTTATAAGAATTGGTATGGTATGTGGATATAATTGGAGAAGAAAAGGGTAAAAATAACACCCTTTATTGATAAATTAAGGGCTTACGACCAAATACTGTTCTGATAAAGTTAAGTAGCCCAAATGTGTTTGTTGGTTGCTAATATTAGTTCGCCATATATTTTATTGTAGATTACTAATCTAAAAGGCGGGGGTTTGTCCCTACCTTAAATAAGTTTCTATGTATCTTTTTGAGGCTTTGTATACCAATGTGAAATTAAGCATGGTAGTGTCTTGTCTCTTAGATGTGGTCGCCCCGACGGCCAAGTCTTGTATTTATAAGTTTGTGCTTGCCCACCTGATTGTTCTCATTGATGCACTATTTTATATTTGTCAGAACTTTTGGTTATCATATTATGCATAAGATGTATAGGGTTATAGGTTGGTTCTCGGGCACCTTACGACTACAGGTGCCTGTCTGCTCTAAAGGGGATTTAAGGCATGACAAAAGTGGTATCAGAGCAGGTTGTTCTAGGAATTCTACAAAGCCGTGTCTATGTAGAGTCTTGCTTATAGATGTGTTGTTCCCAACACCAATAAACAGGAGGCTACGGGAAATTTAGGGGTTGTCACTTTTTCTTCATATCTTATATCGTAAAATAGAGCCTAAGTCATGGATGAAGTCATATTTAACCATTAAATATGTTTTTTTCATTATAGTAAAGATGTTGGTTACAAGAAGGAGTAATAATACATGTAAGCGAGTAGATTTGGCTGCCGGAGAAGGGTTCATCAAGTCACCACCTAGACAATCTAATTAAAGTGAGGCTCAAGCTGAGTTTGTATCACAAATTTCTTCTACTCTGCCATATCCAGAAGAGCTAAGAAGGAGAAGAACCGCATCCTCAAAACTACCTATAATGCTATTGAGAAAGATCTAAGGAATGTGGTACAATTATTGGCTCATATAGTTGCTAGACAAGCTCAAGGACAATTCACTCCAACCACAGGTTCTAGTGGTACAGATAGGGCAGCTAGCCCATAGACATAGGATTTTCTTAAATTTAATCCTTCCATATTCATCGGATCAGAACTTAATGAAGATCCATAGGAATTTATTGATCAAATCCAAAGGGCTCTAGATGTCATGCATGTATTGGGTAATGAGATAGTTGAGCTAGCAACATAAAGATTGAAAGGGAAGGCTATATTTTGGTATGAAGACTGGAACTGATCTAGGGAAGTCGATGCACCTTCAGCAAATTAGAAAGGGTTCAAAGAATCATTTATTGATCATTACCTTCCATTTAAGATTTGAGAGGCCCATGAGGATCAGTTCCTAAATCTTTGCCAAGGAAATATGAGTGTGATAGAGTACAACCTCCGATTTAACTCTTTGGCTAGGTATGCTCCTAATGTAGTAGCTACTATGGATGATAGAGTTCATTGATATATGGATAGATTGGATCCATATCTTGTTAGAGATTACACTGTTGTTTCCTTGAACAAAGACATAGATATAGCAAGGATACATGCTTTTGCATAAAAAATAGAGGATTAGAGGCAAAGAAAAAGAACACAAGAATTAAAAAGAAGGTATTCCAAGAGGGCCAGATCTACAGGGCAGTTTATGGCATCCTAAGGAGAGTTTAGGCCTTGGTTTTTCTAATAGACTGCCTAGGCCATTATCTTCTTATTCTGCAGCTAGTGTTCCATCACAGTTTCAAGGGTCCAAGGGCAATTAGTTTGGGAAAAGAAGTCAAAATTAGAGTTCATGAGTAATAGGGTATCAAGATAAAGGGAGTGTGAGCCAATTAAGGCCTTCTCAGAAGCCATGTAAATAATGTGGAAAGATTCATTTGGGTGAATATTGTTTTGGAACAAATTCTTGCTTTTGGTGTCGTATACCGGAGTATATGATAAGAGAATGCCTTCAAAGGGGCATGGGTGTTATAGCACGACCTACTGGATTAGCCTTTGTATAATCATCATCGGTACCTTTTTTATGTAGGGGTGTACAACCTATATGTCATGGTAGAGGTGATAAAGGAGCAACTAGCTCTAATGGAGTTCAGAATCATACATATGCTCTAGCAGATCAACAAAATTTAGAGGCTTCTCTAGATGTGGTTATAGGTACATTGTCCATCTTTTCACATAATGTACATGCATTAATTGATTCGGGTTATACATTATCATATGTCACTATATTGGTTGCTGGAAAGTTCAAAAGAACATCGGAATCGCTAGTAAAGCTATTTAAAATATCTATGCCAGTCAGTGAATTATTATAACTGGGAGAGTGTATCAAAATTGTATCATAACTATTTGTGGTTGTGATACAGTGGCTGATCTTGTTGAGTTAGAGATGTTAGATTTTAATGTTATAATGGGTATGGATTGGTTGGCTTCTTATTATGCCACAGTAGATTGCCAAACTAAGAGAGTGTATTTCTATTTTCCAAGAGAGGCAGTTCTTGAATAGAGGGGTAATATTTGTATGCCAAGAGGTAAATCTTGTAAGAAAAAAAGTAGGATTTCCAAAGGTTACATATATTATCTATTTAGAGTCAAGGATATAGATGTGGAGCCACCAACAATTCAAACTATTCCGGTGGTAAGTGAATTTTTGAATGTATTTCCTGAAGATCATCCAGGTTTATCTCTAGAACAAGAAGTAGAGTTTGGTATTGATGTGATTCTAGGTACTTAACCAATACCAATTCCTCCGTATAGAATGGGCCCGATAGAATTACGAGAGCTGAAAGAATAATAAAATGATAGAATTACGAGAGTTGAAAGAACAATTAAATGACTTGCTAGAAAAAGGATTTATAAGGCCTAGTATGTCCCTTTGGGGTGCATCAGTGTTATTTGTGTTTAAGAAGGATGGCTCATTGAGAATGTGTATTGACTATCGACAACTGAATAAGGTGACTATTAAGAACAAATATCCCCTTTCAAGAATTAATGACTTATTTAACCAGTTGCAAGGGCCAAGTGTTTTTCAAAGATCAATTTGAGGCTAGGTTACCACCAAATAAGGGTCAAAGAGAAGGACATACCCAAGACATCTTTTCAACCACGGTATGGTCATTATGAGTTTCTAGTCATGTCTTTTGGGATAACTACTGCACCCACAACTTTTATGGATTTGATGAATAGGTTGTTCAAACCATTCTTAGATATGTTTGTGATAGTTTTTATAGATGATATTTTGGTTTATTTGAGATAAAATGAGGACCATGCCAGTCACTTATGATAGGTGTTACAGATTCTTCATGACCGCAAGCTATATGCAATGTTCTCTAAATGTGAATTTTGGTTAAAATCTGTGGCATTCTTGGGTCATATTTTATCTGATGAAGGAATGAAGG
>JAPEIP010001985.1:0-17080 GCA_026120095.1 Capsicum chinense | reverse complement strand
CCGTTTGTCCACTAAAATGGCCACAAAAATTTAAACAGACTATACTGGGATGATCTCTAACCTCCCTGGCATGCCCCGATCAATTTTTGGCGTACAGCTTACCTGAACCTTGGGTTCACCCCCAAAACCATGGCTATAGCACATCGATTTGGCCCGAAAATGCCTCCTTCACATTGTCTCACCCGTTTGTCTACCCAAATGGCCACGAAAATTTAAACGTACAATTTTGGGACTATCTCTAATCTCCCTGGCTTGCCTTGGTCTATTTTTGGCCTACTGCACGCCCGGACCGCGAGCCTACCCCCAAAACTATGGGCTATAAGACACTGATTTGTCCTGAAAATGCGCCATTCTCTCCATTTCGCCCGTTTGTCCACCCAAATGGCAAAAAAAATAAAAATGGACCACACTGGGATGATTCCCAACCTCCCTAGAATGCCCGGTCAATTTTTGGTGCACTGCACGCCTAGACCCTGGGCCCACCCCCAAAACCGTGGCCTATAGCACACCAATTTGGCCCAAAAATGCCCCGTTCATGCCATTTCTCCCGTTTGTCCGCACAAATGGCCACAAAAATTAAAAAGGACCATACTAGGATAATCCCAAACCTCCCTGGCATGACCCAATCGATTTTTGGCTGACAGCACGCTCGAACCTCAGGCCCACCCCCAAAACCGTGGGCTATAGCACACTAATTTGGGCAAAAAATGCCCCGTTCACATTGTTTTATCTGTTTGTCCACCCAAATGTCCACAAAAATTTAAACATATAACACTGGGAAGATCCCAACTTCCCTGGCATACCCTGGTCAATTTTTGGCCAACTGCACGCCCGGACCCCAGGTCCATCCCTAAAATTGTGTGCTATAGCACACTGATTTGGCTCAAAAATTCTCCGTTCGCGCTATTTAACCCGTTTGTCCAACCAAATGGCCAAAGAAATTTAAATCGACCATACTGGGATGATCCCCAACCTTCATGACATACCTCGGTTAATTTTTGGCCTATAACACATCCGAACCTTGGGCCCACCCCCAAAACTGTGGGCTATAGCACACCGATTTGGCCTAAAAATACCCCGTTAACGCCATTTTGACCGTTTGTCCACCTAAATAGCCACAAAAATTTAAATGGACCATACTGTGATGATTCTTAACCTCCCTGGTATGCCTCAATTAATTTTAGGCCCACAGCACGCCCGACCCCTATGCCCATCCTCGAAATCGTAGACTATAGCCCACTAATTTGGCCTGAAAATTCCCCATTCGCACCGTTTTGCCCATTTGTCCAGCCGAATGACCACGAAAATTTAAACGGAGCACATTGGGATGATCCCTAACCTCCTTGGTATGCCCTGATCTATTTTTGGCCCACATCTCATCCTGACCCCAAGCCCACCCCCAAAACTGTGGCAATAGCACACCAATTTGGCCAAAAATGCCCTGTTCGAATCGTTTTTCCTGTTTGTCAACCCAAATAGCAACAAAAATCTAAATGAAAGACACTGCGATGATACCCAAACCCCATGTCACACTCTGTTTGATTTTTAGCCCACTGCACACTCGGACCATGGGCCCACCCTCGAAACCGTGGGATATAGCATATCGATTTGGCCCAAGAATGCCCTGTTCACGCCGTTTCTCCCGTTTGCTGACCCAAATGGCTACAAAAATTTAAACGGACTACACTGGGATGATTTCTAACCTCCCTGTCATACACCGGTCGATTTTTCGCCCACAGCACACCCGGACCCCTTTACCACCCTCAAAATTGTGGGCTATAGCAAACTGATTTGGCCCGAAAAAGCCCAGTTCATGCCGTTTTGCTTGTTTGTCCACCAAATGTCCACAAAAATTTAAATGGACCATACTGGGAGGATACCAAACCTCCCTGGCATGCACCGGTCTATGTTTGGCCAATAACACGCCCAAACCTCAGGCCCACCCCCAAAATCGTAGGCTATAGCACACCAATTTGGCCCAAAAATGCCCCTTTGATGCCGTTTCACCCGTTTGTCCATCCAAATGACCAAAAAAATTTAAATGGACCATACTGGTACAATCCCCAACTTGGTTGATTTCCAGTCCACAGCACGTCCGAACCCTAGGGCCACCCTCGAAACCGTGGGCTATAGAACACTGATCTGGCTTGAAAATGCCTCGTTCGCGCTGTTTCACCCGTTTGTGCACCCAAATGGCCACAAAAATTTAAACGGACCACATAGGGACGAAGCCCAACCTCCCTGGCATGCCTTAATTAATTTTTAACCCACAGCACGCATGGACCCCGAGCCCACCCTCGAAACCGTAGGCTATAGCACATCGATTTAACCCGAAAATGCCCCATTCACACTGTTTCACCCGTTTGTCTACCCAAATAGCCACAAAAATTTAAACGAACCATACTGGGATGATCCCTAACCTCTCTAGCATGCCTCGATTAATTTTCGGCCTACAGAAAGCTCGAACCTCGGGCCCACCCTAAAAAATATGGGCTATAGCATATCGATTTGGCCCAAAAATGCCCCATTTGTGCCGTTTCGCCCTTAGTCCACCCAAATAGCCACGAAAATTTATACGGACCATATTGGGACGATCCTCAACCTCCCTGGCATACCTCGATTGATTTTCGCCCACAGTATGCCTGGAATCTAGGATCACCCCCAAAACCGTAGGCTGTAGCACACTAATTTGGGCCAAAAATGCCTCATTTGTGTTGTTGCTTTTCCACCCAAATGGCCAAGAAGATTTAAATAGACCACACTGGGACCATCCCCAACCTCCCTGGCATGCCCCGATCGATTTTTGGCCCCCAGCATGCCCGAATTCTGGACCCACCTCCAAAACTGTAGGCTATAGCACATCGATTTGGCCCAAAAATTCCTCGTTTGTGCCGTTTTGGCCATTTATCCACCCAAAAGGAACAAAAATTTAAACGAACCTCACCGGAAAGATTCCCAACCTCCTTGGCATGGCCCAATCAATTTTTGACCCACAGCACGCCCGAAACTCGAGCCCACCCCCACAACCGTGGGCTATAGCATACTAGTTTGGCTCGAAAACTACTCGCTCGCGCTATTTCACCAGTTTGTCCACTCAAATGGCAACAAAAATTTAAACGGACCATACTAGGGCAATCCTTAACCTCCCTGGCAGACACCGATCGATTTTTGACCCACTGCACGCTCGGACCCCAGGCGCACCCTCGTAACCATCGGCTATAGCATACCAATTTGGCCCGAAAATGCCCGTTCACACTGTTTCTCCCGTTTGTCCACCCAAATGGCCACGAAAATTTAAACGAACCACACCTGGATGATCGACAACCTCCATGGGATGCCCCAGTCAATTTTTGGCTCACAGCACGCTCGAACCCTGGGCCCACCCTCAAAACCATGGTCTATAGCATATCAATTTAGACCGAAAATGCCTCATTCGCTTCGTGTCGCCCGTTTGTAGATCCAAATAGCCACAAAAATTTAAAAGGACCACACTAGATGATACCCAACCTCCCTGACACGCCCTGATTGATTATTAGCCCACAGCACACTCGGACCCCGGGCCCACCCCCAAAACCGTGGGCTATAGCACACCAATTTGGCCCAAAAATATAATGTTCGCGTCTTTTTGCCCGTTTGTCCACCCAAATAGCCACAAAATTTAAATGAACCACACTTGGATGATCCCCAACCTCCCCAGCACTCCACGATCGATTTTTGGCCCACAGCTCGCCCGAACATTAGGCCCACACTCGAAATCGTGGCCTATAGCACACCAATTTGGCAAGAAAATATCCCGTTCGCACCATTTCGCCCGTTGGTCCACCAAATGGCCACAAAAATTTAAACGAACCACACTGAGATGATCCCCAACCTCCCTGGCATGCTCGGGTTAATTTTTGGCCCATCAAACGATTGGACAACAATCCCACCCCCATAATGGTAGGCTATAGCAAACCGATTTGGCTCGAAAATGCGTCGTTCACGCCATTTTGCCCGTTTGTCTAGCCAAATAGCCACAAAAATTTTAACGTACCACACTGGGATGATCTCCAAACTCCCTGGCACGCCCCGGTTAATTTTTGGCCCACAGCACACCCGAACCCCAGACTAACCCCAAAATTGTGGGATATAGCAAACTAATTTGGCCCAAAAATGCCACGTTCACGCCATTTTGCCCCTTTGTCCTCCCAAATGACCATGAAAATTTAAACAGACCACAATGGGATGATCCCCAACCTCCCTGGCACACTTTCATAGATTTTTAGCCTACAGCACACCCGAGCCCCGGGCCCACCCCTGAGACCATGGGCTATAGCACATCGATTTGGCCCAAAAATGCCCCATTCACGCCGTTTCGCCCATTTGTCCACCCAAATACCCACTAAAATTTAAACGGACCACACTGGGATGATCTTCAACATCCCTGGCATGCCTCGGTTGATTTTTGGCCCACAGCACGCTTGGACCTTGGGCCCACCCCCAAAACCATGGGCTATACTACATCGATTTTGCCCGAAAATGCCCTGTTAGCGCCGTTTCTCCCGTTTATCCACCAAATGGTCACAAAAATTTAAATGGACCACACTATGATGATTCCCAACCTCTCTAGCATGCCTCGGTCGATTTTCAGCCCACAGCACGCCCGGACCCCAGGCCCACCCCTAAAATCGTGGGCTATAGCACACCGATTTAGCCCAAAAATGCCCAATTCATGCCTTTTCGCCCGTTTGTCCACCCAAATGGCCACGAAAGTTTAAACGGTCCACATTGGGATGACCCCCAACCTCTCTGACATGCCCCTGTCAATTTTTAGCCTATAGCATGCGCGAACCCCAGGCCTACCCCCAAAACCGTGGGCTATGGCTCACCAATTTAGACCAAAAATTCCCCGTTCATGTTGTTTCGCCCGTTTGTAGACCCAAATGGCCAAAAAAATTTAAACAGACCATACTGGGATAATCCCCAACCTCCCTGGCACGCCCCGATCGATTATCAACCTACAGTATGCCCGGACCTCAGACCCACCCCTAAAAATGTTGGCTATAGCACACCGATTTGGCCCAAAAATGCCCAATTCGAGCCGCTTCGCCAGTTTGTCCACTCAAATAAATAAACAAATTTAAACAGACCATACTGGGATGATCCCTAACCTACTTGGCATACCCCAATCTATTTTCTGCCTACTGCACGCCCGGACCCCGATCTCACCCCCAAAATTGTGGGCTATAGCATATCAATTTGGCCCAAAAATGCCCGATTTGTGCTATTTCGCTGGTTTGTCCACTCAAATGGCCATAAAAATTTAAACGGACCACACTGGGATGATCTTCAACCCTCTTAGAACGCCCTGGTCAATTTTTGGCCCACTGCACACTCGAACCCCAGACCCACCCCCGAAACCGTGGGCTATAGCACACCAATTTAGCCTAAAAGTTTGCCGTTCGCGTTGTTTTGCCCGTTTGTCCACCCAAATCACCATGAAAATTTAAACAGACCACACTGGGATGATCCCCAACCTCCCTGGCACACTCCCATAGATCTTTGGGCTACAGCACATCCGGGCCTCGGGCCCACCCCCGAGACCATGGGCTATAGCACACCGATTTAGCCTAAAATGCCCCATTCGTGCCGTTTCGCCTATTTGTCCACCCAAATACCCACTAAAATTTAAACGGACCAAACTGGGATGATCTTCAACATCCCTGGCATGCCTCGGTCGATTTTTGACCCACAGCACGCCCGGAACCTGGGCCCACCCCCAAAATCGTGGGATATACTACATCAATTTAGCCCAAAAATTCCCAATTCATGTCTTTTCGCCCGTTTATCCACGCAAATGGCCATGAAAGTTTAAACGGTCCACATTAGGACGACCCCTAACCACCCTGACATGCCCCAGTCAATTTTCAGCCCACAACATGCGCGAAGCCCAGGCCTACCACCGAAACCGTATGCTATGGCTCACCAATTTAGACCAAAAATTCCCCATTCATGTCGTTTCGCCCGTTTGTAGACCCAAATGGCCAAAAAAATTTAAACAGACCATACTGGGATGATACCTAACCTCCCTGGCACGCCCCGATCGATTTTTAACCCACAGTACGCCCGAACCCCGGGCCCACCCTAAAAATATTGGCTATAGCACACCGATTTGGCCCAAAAATACCCCATTCGAGCCGCTCCACCAGTTTGTCCACTTAAATAAATAGAAAAATTTAAACAGACCATACTGGAACGATCCCTAACCTACTCGGCATGCCTCGGTCTATTTTCGACCCACAGCACGCCCAAACCCTGAGCCCACCCCCAAAATCGTGGGCTATAGCACATCGATTTGGCCCAAAAATGCCCAATCCGCGCTATTTCGCCGGTTTGTCAACTCAAATGGCCATGAAAATTTAAACGGACCATATTGGGATGATCCTCAACCCTCTTGGCACGCCCCGGTCAATTTTTGGCCCACTGCACACTCGGACCCCAGACCCACCCCCGAAACCGTGGGCTATAGGACACCAATTTGGCCTAAAAATTCCCCGCTCGCATTGTTTTGCCCGTTTGTCCACCCAAATGGCCACGAAAATTTAAATGGACCACACTGGAAAGATCCCCAGCTTCGCTAGCATTCCCAATATATTTTAGGCCCACAACACGCCTGAACCCTGGGCCCACCCCAAAAACTATGGGTTATAGCATACCGATTTGGCCCAAAAATGCCCCGTTCACGCCGTTACGCCCTTTTGTCCACCCAAATGGCCACAAAAATTTGAACAGACTACATTGGGATTATCCCTAACCTCCCTGGGATGCCCCGATTGATTTTTGGCCCACAGTACGCCCAGATCCCGAGCCTACCCCCAAAACCGTGGGCTATAGCACACCGATTTGGCCCAAAAATGCCTTGTTCGCACCATTTTGCCCGTTTGTCCACCTAAATGGCCACAAAAATTTAATCAAACTACACTAAAATGATCCCCAGCCTCCCTGGCATGCCCTGATCAATTTTTGGCCCACAGCACACTCAGAACCCGGGCTCACCCACAAAACCGTGAGCTATAGCACATCCACTTGGATCGAAAATGCCCCATTTGTGTCGTTTAGTTCGTTTATCCACCCAAATAGCCATGAAAATTTAAACGGACCACACTGAGAAGGTCGTTTACCTCGCTGGCATGCCTCTATTGATTATCAGCCCACAACATGGCCGTACCCTGGGCCCACCCCTAAAACTATGGGCTATAGCACACCAATTTAGCCCAAAAATACCCCGTTCACACTGTTTTTGCCCATTTGTCCACCCAAATGCCCACAAAAATTTAAACGGACCATAGTGGGATGATCCCTAACTTCCCTAGCACTCTCGGTCAATTTTCGGCCAGCAACATGCCCTGATCTAGGGCCTAACTTGAAATGTGTGCTGATTTTTCCTGAAAATGCCCTGTCTCTCCCCTTTTCGTCCGTTTGTTGACCCAAATGGCCATGAAATTTAAATGGACCACACTCGGATGATCCACAACCTCCCTGACATGGCCCGATCTATTATCGACCCATAGCACGCCTGGAACCCGGGGCCGCCCCCAAAACCGTGGGCTATAGCACACCTATTTGGCCCCAAAATGCCCCGTACGCACCGTTTAGCCCGTTTAGACACCTAAATTGCCACAAAAATTTAAACAGACCATGCTGGGACGATCCCCAACCTCCCTGGCATGCCCTTCGGTCCACAGCACGCCTGTACCTCGAGCCCACCTGCAAAACTGTGGGCTATAGCACATCGATTTGGCCTAAAAATGCTTCGTCCATGCCATTTCGCCCGTTTGTCCACCCAAATAGCCACAATAATTTAAACAGACCACACTGAGATGATCCCTAACCTCCCTGGCACATCTCGATCAATTTTTGGCCCTCAGCACACCCGAACCCCAGGCCCACCCCTAAAATTGTGGGCTTTAGCACACCGATTTAGCTTAAAAATATTCTGTTCGTGCCGTTTCGCACATTTGTCCACCCAAATGACAATGAAAATTTAAATGGACCACACTGAAATGATCCCCAACTTCCCTAGAATGCCCCGATCGATTTTCATCCCATAGTACACCTGGACTCCAGGCCAACCCCCGAAACCATGGTCTATAGCACACCAATTTGGTCCAAAAATGCCCCATTCACATCGTTTCGCTCGTTTGTCCACCCAAATGGCCATGAAAATTTAAACGAACCGTACTGGGATGATCCCCAACCTCCCTGGCATACCTCAATCTATTTTCATCCCACAAAATGCCTGGACCCCGGGCCCACCCTGAAAACTGTGGGCTATAGTACACTGATTTAGCCCGAAAATGCCTCGTTTGTGTCGTTTCACACATTTGTCCACCCAAATATCCACAAAAATTTAAACGGACAATACTAGGATGATTCCCAACCTCCCTGGCATGCCCCGATCTATTTTCAGCCCACAGCACGTTCGGACCCTGGGCCCACCCCCAAAACCTTAGGCTATAGCTTATCGATTTGGCCCGTAAAAGCTTTGTTCGTGTCATTTCACCCGTTTGTCCAACCAAATAGTAATGAAAATTTAAACGGACCACAATGGGATGTTCCCTAACCTCCCTGGCATACCGCGATTGATTTTTGACCCAAAGAACACACAGACCCTGAGCCCACCCCCAAAACCGTGGGCTATAGCACACCAATTTTGACTAAAAATGCCCAATTAGCGCTGTTTTGCTTATCTGTCCACCCAAATAGCCGTAAAAAATTATACGGTCCACATTGGGATGATCCCTAATATCCCTGGCATACCCTGATCGATTTTTAGCCCACAGCATGCTCGAACCCCGAGCCCACCCCCAAAACTGTGGGCTATAGCACACTGATTTGACACAAAAATGCCCCGTTCGCGTTGTTTCGCTCATTTGTCCACCCAAATAGCCACAAAAATTTAAACAGACCGTACTAGGACGATCCCCAACCTCCCTTGTATGCCCCGGTAAATTTTCAACCCACAGCACGCCCGGACCCCAGGCCCACCCCTAAAACCGTGGTCTATAGCACACTGATTTGGCCCGAAATGCTCCGTTCGTACCGTTTCGCCCATTTGTCCACCCAAAACACTACGAAAATTTAAATGAACCATACAGGGATGATCCTAAACCTCCCTGGCATAGTCAAATCAATTTTTGACCCACAGCACGTCTAGAACTCGAGGCCACCCCCAAACCGTGGGCTATAGTACATCGATTTGGCTCAAAAATGCCTCGTTCGCACTATTTCGCCAGTTTGTCCTCTCAAATGGCCACAACAATTTAAACAGACCACACTAGGATGAACCTCAACCTCTATAGCAGGCACCGATCGATTTTCTTCCCACTGCACGCACGGATCCCAGGCGTACCCCCAAAACCATCGGCTATAGCACATCGATTTTTCTCAAAAGTGCTCGTACGCGCCGTTTTGTTTGTTTGTCCACCCAAATGGCCACGAAAATTTAAATGAAATACACTAGGATGATCCCCACCCTCCATGGGATGGCTCGGTCAATTTTGACTCACAACACACCCAAACCCTGGGGCCAATCTCAAAACCGTGGTCTGTAGCACATCGAGTTAGATCGAAAATACCCCGTTCACATCGTTTTGCCCGATTGTAGACCCAAAAGGCCACAAAAATTTAAAAGGACCAAACTGGGATAATCTCCAACCTCCCTGGCACGCCTAGATCAATTTTCGGCCCATATCGCGCTCGGACCCAGGCCCACCCTTAAAACAGTGGGTTTAAGCACACCGATTTGGTCCGAAAATACCCCGTTCATGCTATTTCGCTCGTTTTTCCACCCAAACAGCCATGATAATTTAAAAAAACCACACTGGAATGATCCCTAACCTCCCTGGTATGCCTAGATTGATTTTTGGCATACATCACGCCTGAAACCCGGGCCCACCCTCGAAATCGTGGGCTATAGCACACCAATTTGGTAAGAAAATATCCCATTCATGCCGTTTCACCAGTTTGTCCACCCAAATGGTCATGAAAATTTAAACAGACCAAACTAGGATGATCTTCAACCTCTCTGGCACACTTCGATCGATTTTTCACCCACAGCACACCCGGACCCTGTGCCCACCCCTGAAACTGTAGGTTATAGCACACCGATTTGGCTTGAAAATGCCACGTTCACACCATTTTGCCCGTTTGTCGACCCAAATGGCCATGAAAATTTAAACGGACCAGACTGGGATGATCCCCAACCTCCCTGGCATGGTCCCGTAGATTTTTGGCCTCCAGCACGCCCGGATCCGGGGCCCACCTCCAAAACTATGGACTATAGCACAATGATTTGGCTCAAAAATGCCTCATTCGTTCCGTTTCGCCCGTTTGTCCACCCAAATAGCCACAAAAATTTAAATGAATCACACTGGGATGATCCTCAACCTCCTTGGCATGCTTGGATCATTTTTTGGGCCATCGCTCACTCGGACCCCAGGCCCACCCCATAACCATGGGCTATAGCAAATCGATTTGGCTCGAAAATGCCCCGTTCACGCCGTTTTAACCGTTTGTCCACCCAAATTAGCACGAAAATTTAAACGGACCATACTGGGATGATCCCCAACCCCATGGCATGCCCTGATCAATTTTTGGCCCACAGCATAACCGGAACCCAGGCCCACCCCCAAAATCGTAGGCTATAGCACACCGATTTGGCCCGAAAATGCCACTTTTGCACCGTTTTGCCCGTTTGTCCACCCAAATGGCCATGAAAATTTAAACAAACCACACTGGGATGATCCTAAACTTCCCTGGCATGCCCTAGTAGATTTTTGGCCTACAGCAGGCCCGGACCCCGGCCACCCCCGAAACCATGGGCTATAGCACACCGATTTGGCCTAAAAATGCCCCATTCACGCAGTTTCACCCATTTGTCCACCCAAATACCTACTAAAATTTTAACGAACCGCATTGGGATGATTCCCAACATCCTTGGCATGCCCCAGTCGATTTTTCGCTCACAGCACGCCCGGACCCCGGGCCTACCTCGAAACCGTGGGCTATACCACGTCGATTTAGCTAGAAAATGCCCCGTTCGCGCCGTTTAACCCTTTTGTCCACCAAATGGCTACGAAAATTTAAATTAACCTCACTGGGACTATTCCCAACATCTCTGTCACGCCCCAGTTGATTTTTAGTCCGCAGCACGCCCGGAGCCCTGGCCCACCCCAGAAACAGTGGGCAATAGCATACCGATTTGGCCTGAAAATGCCCCGTTCACGCTGTTTCACTCATTTGTCCACCCAAATGGACACAAAAATTTAAACGGACCATATTGGGATAATCTCCAACCTACCTGGCATGCCCCGATTAATTTTTGGCCCATAGCACGCCCGGACCCCGGTCCCACCCCCAAAACTGTTGGCTATAGGACACCAATTTGACTAAAAAATGCCCAGTTCATGCCATTTCGCCTATTTGTCCACCCAAATAGCCACAAAAATTTAAACGGACCATACTGGTAAGACCCCCAACCTCCCGACATACTTCGTTCGATTTACAGCCCCCAATACGTGCAAACCCCAGGCCCACCCCCAAAATCGTGGGCTATAGCTCACCGATTTAGACCGAAAATGACCCGTTTGTAGACCCAAATGACCAAAAATATTTAAACGAACCACACTGGGATGATCCCCAACCTCTTTGGCATGTCTCGATCAATTTTTGGCCAACAGTACACCCGAACCCTGGCCCACCCAAATAACCATTGGCTTTAGACCACCAATTTGTCCAGAAAATGCCCCGTTCGAGCCGTTTCCCCCGTTTGTCCTCCCAAGTAACCATAAATATTTGAACGAACTACACTGGGACGATTCGTAACCTCCCTATCATGCCCCGGTTAATTTTTAGCCCATAGAATACCTGGACCCCGAGCCCACCCCTAAAATCATTGGCTATAGCACATCAATTTGGCTTGAAAATGCTGTGTTCGCGCTTTTTTGCCCGTTGGTCCACCCAAATGGAGATGAAAATTTAAATGGACCATACTGGGATAATCCCCAACCTTCTTGGCATGCCTCGGTGAATTTTTGGCCTACAGCACTCTCGGACCTTGCGCCCACCCTCGAAACCGTGGGCTATAGCACACCAATTTGACCCAAAAAATTCTTCGTTGGCGTCGTTTTGCTCGTTTCTCCACCAAAATGGCCACGAAAATTTAAACGAACCATACTGGGATGATCCCGAGGCTTCCTACCATGCCCGGTCGATTTTTTTCCCACAGTATGCCTGAACCCCAGGCCCACCCCTAAAACTGTAGGCTATATCATACTGATTTGGCCCAAAAATGTCACGTTCGCGTCGTTTTACCCGTTTGTCAACCCAAATAGCCATAAAAATTAGAACGAACTACACTGGGATGATTTCCAACCTCCTTGGCATACCCCGGTTGATTTGCAGCTAACAGCACGCTCAGACCCCAGGCCTAGCCCCAAAATCGTGAGCTATAGCACACCAATTTAGCCCAAAAATGCCATATTCTTTGGCCCGTTTGTCAACCTAAATGGCCACAAAAATTTAAACGGACCACAATGGGACTATCCCCAACCTCCATCGTATGCATCGATCGATTTTTTTTGCCCACAGTATGCTCGGAGCCCGAGCCCACCCCCAAAACCCTGGGCTATAGTGCACCAATTTTGATAAAAAATACCCTGTTCATGTCGTTTCGCTCGTTTGTCCTCCCAAATGGCCATAAAAATTTAAACGGACCATACTGGGATGATTCCCTACCTCCCTGGCATGCCCCAATTAATTTTTGGCCTATAGTATGCTCGAAACTGTGGGATACACACCGATTTCGCCCGAAAATGCCTCGTTTGCACCATTTCACCCGTTTGTCCACCTAAATGGCGACAAAAATTAAAACGGACCACATTGGGATGATACCCAACCTCCCTGGCATACCCTGGTCAATTTTTCGCCCACAACACATTCAGACCCCGAGCCCACCCCCAAAACTGTAGGCTATAGCACACCGATTTATCTCGAAAATGCTTCGTTCGTACCATTTCGGCCATTTGTCAACCCAAATGGCCACAAAAATTTAATCGGACCATACTGAGGAGATCCCCAACCTCCCTGGCATGCCCCAATTGATTTTTGGCCCATAGCAAGCTTGAACCCCGAGCCCACCCCCGAAACCATGGGCTAGAACACACCGATTTGGCCTAAAAATGCCCCTTTCACGCCTTTTCACCCATTTGTTCTCACAAATAGCCACAAAAATTTAAACAGATCACACTGGGATGATCCCCAACCTCCCTAGCATACCCCGATTGATTTTTGGCCAATAAAATGGTCGGACCCCGGGCCCACCCCCATAACCATAGGCTATAGCATATCGATTTGGCACTAAAATGTCCCGTTCATGTCGTTTCGACCATTTGTCAACCCAAATACCCATGACAATTTATACGGACCATATTGGGATGATCCCCAAACTTCTTGGCATGCCCCGGTTGATTTTTGGCTGACAGCATGCCCGGACCCGGGGCCTACCCCCAAAACTGTGGGCTATAGCACAGCACAATTTTTGACCCACAGCACACCCAAAACCCGGGCCCACCCCAAAAATTGTAATCTATAGCACATTAATTTGGCTAAAAAATGCCCAGTTTGTGCTATTTTGCTAGTTTGTCCACTCAAATTGCCCCAAAAATTTAAACGGAACACACTGGGATGATCCTTAACCTCCCTGGAAGGTACCGATCGATTTTTGACCCACTGTACGCCCGAAACCCAAGCGCACCCCCAAAAATGTTGGCTATAGCATACCAATTTGGCCCAAAATTGCCCATTCGCACTGTTTCCCCCTTTGTCCACCCAAATGGCCACGAAAATTTAAAATGACCACACTGGGATGATCTCTAACCTCCATGGGATGGCCCGGTTAATTTTTGTCTCACAGCACACCCGAACCCCAGGCCCACCCTCAAAATCGTGGTCTATAGCACATCGATTTGGACCAAAAATACCCCGTTCGCCTCGTTTCTCCTATTTGTAGACCCAAATAGCTAAAAAAATTTAATAGGACCAAAATGGGATGATCCTCAACCTCCCTGGCATGCCCCCATCGATTTTCAGCCTATAGCGCGCCCGAACCCCTAGCCCACCCCCAAAACCGTAGGTTATACCACACCGATTTGGCCCGAAAATGCCCCATTCATGCCTTTTTAGTCGTTTGTCCACCCAAACAGCCATGAAAATTTAAACGAACCACACTGAGATGATCTCCAACCTACCTTTCACACCCTAATCGATTTTTGGCCCACTGCACTCTCGGACCCCGAGCCCACCCTTGAAACCGTAGGTTATAACACAAGGATTTTGCTTGAAAATACCTCGTTCCTGCTGTTTTACCCATTTGCCCACCCAGATAGCCACAAAAATTTAAATGGACCACACTAGGATGATCCTCAACTTCCTTGGCTTGCTTCGGTTGATTTTCGGCCAAAAGCACACTCAAATCCCGGGTCCACCCCCAAAACCATGGGCTATAGCACACCAATTTGGCCCAAAAAATCCCCGTTCGTGCCGTTTTGCCCGTTTGTCCACCCAAATGGCCACAAAAATTTAAACGGACCACACTAGAAAGATCCCCAGCCTCCCTATCATGCCTGATTGAATTTTGACCCACAGCACACCCCGAAACTGTGGGCTATAGCATACTGATTTGGCCTGAAAATGCCCCGTTCATGTCGTTTCCCTCGTTTATCCACCCAAATAACCATAAGAATTTAACTAGACCACACTGGGAATATCTCCAACCTCCCTAGCACGACCCAGTCAATTTTTAGCCAACAGAATACCTTGACCTTGGGCCCACACCTAAAACTATGGGCTATAGTACACTGATTTAGCCTGAAAATGCCCCGTTCGCGCCGTTTCTCCCGTTTGTCCACCTAAATTGCCATAAAAATTTAAATGGACCACACTGGGATGATTCCCAGCCTCTCTAGAATGCCCGATCAATTTTTGGCCCACTACACGCGCGAACCTCAGGCCCACCCCCAAAATCGTGGGCTATATCAAACTGATTTGGCCTAAAAATGCCCCGTTCGTGCTGTTTCCCCCATTTGTCCACCTAAATGGCCACAAAAATTTAAATAGAATACACTGGGAGGATCTCCAACCTCCCTGGCATACCTCGGTCAATTTTTGACCCACAACACACCCTGACCCTAGGCCCACACCCAAAACCATGGGCTATAGCACATCGATATAGCCTAAAAATGCCCCGTTCGCGCCGTTTTTTCCATTTGTTCACCTTAATTTCCACAAAAATCTAAACAGACAACACTGGGATTATCTCCAACCTACCTGGCATGCCCCGATTAATTTTAGGCCTACAGCACGCCCGAACACCGAGCCAACCCCCAAATTCGTGGGCTATAGCCACCGATTTAGATCAAAAATGCCCTATTCGCGCCGTTTCACTCATTTGTCCACCCAAATGGCCACGTTAAACAGACCATACTAGGATGATACCCAACCTTCCTGGCATGCCTCAGTCGATTTTTGACCCATAAGATGCCCGAACCCCGGGCCACCCCTAAAACCGTGAACTATAGCACACCGATTTGGCTCGAAAACATCCTGTTTACGCCGTTTCGCCCGTTTGTCCACCGAAATAGCCACAAAAATATAAACGGACAACACTAGAATGATCCCCAACCTCCCTAGCATGCTCGATCGATTTTTGGCCCACAACATGCTCGGACCTCGGGCCCACCCCCGAAACGTGTGCTATAGCATACCGATTTGACCCGAAAATGCCCCGTTCGCATTGTTTCACCTATTTGTCCACCCAAAGGGCAAGAAAAATTTAAACGGAGTACACTGAGATTATCCCCAACCTCCCTGGCATGCCCCGATCAATTTTTTACCCACAATACACCCAAAACTCGAGCCCACCCCCAAAACCGTGGGCTATAGCACACTGATTTGGCTTGAAAATACCCCTTCATGCTATTTTGCCAGTTTGTCCACTCAAATAGCCTCAAAAATTTAAATAGACCACACTAGAATGATCCTTAATCCGCCTGGCAGGAACCGATCAATTTTTGACCTACTGCATGCCCGGACCCCAGGTGCACCCCCAAAACCATCGGCTATAGCACACCGATTTGGCTCGAAAATGCTCATTCGCGTTGTTTCGCCCGTTTGTCCACACAAATAGAATTGAAAATTTAAATGGACCACACTGGGATGATCTCCAACCTCCCTGGCATGCCCCGGTTGATTTTTAGCCCACAGCATGCCCGGACCCCGGGCCCTCCCCCAAAAATATGGGCTATATCACACCGATTTGGATTGAAAATCTCTATTCGTGCTATTTCGCACGTTTGTCCACCCAAATGGCCACAAAAATTTAACCAAATCCTCGGTCAATTTTTGACCCACAGCAGGCTCGGATCCGGGCCCACCCTCAAAACTGTGGGCTTAGCATACTGAATTGGCCCCAAAATACCCCATTCGCGCTGTTTCGCCAGACAACACTGGGACGATCCCCAACCTCGCTAGCACGCCCGGTCGATTTTTGGTCCACAACACGTCCAGACCTTGGGCCCACCCCAAAACATGGTCTATAGCACATCGATTATGCCCTAAAATGCCCTGTTCGCCCCATTTTGCTCGTTTGTCTACCCAAAGGGCCACAAAAATTTAAATGGAACACACTCGGATGATCCCAAATCTCCCTGTCTCGCCCCAATCAATTATTGACCTAAAACACACCTGGACCTCGGGCCCACCCCGAATTCATGGGCTGTACACTGACTCAGCCCCAAAAGGCCACGTTCGTATCGTTTCACCCATTTGTCCACCCAAATAGCCACAAAAATTTAAACGGACCATACTAGGATGATGCCCAACCTCCCTGGCATGCCCCGATCTATTTTTAACCCACATCATGCCTGGATCTTGGGCCCACCCCGAAACCATGGCTATAGGACACCGATTTAGCTTAAAAATGCCCCGTTCGTGTCGTTTGGCCTGTTTATCCGCCCAAATGGCCACGAAAATTTAAACGGAC